>PVPY01001158.1:0-42787 GCA_002982035.1 Fusarium algeriense | reverse complement strand
AGGGGGGGGGGGGGGGCCCTGGGTGACACTGCGTGCTGTGCTAACAGTTGTCTCATAGTTGTCGGGCATTCTGGAGCACCGGAATTCTAAAGCGACAATGGAAATGTCAGCCAATTCTGAAATGGAGCGCAGTCTGGAGCACAAGAGCGCCACCAACATTCGTGCGCTAACAGTCGTGGCCACTCTCTACTTGCCTGCCTCGCTTCTCGCAGTAAGATACCAACCCTTTTTTTTTTTCAGCTCGGCGTCAGGCCTTGTTTGCCAAGAGTCCTTTCATCGAATAAAATAGAGAACAGCTGACATGTCGAGGACAGGGTATCTTCAGCACCCCGCTTGTGGCACCGGAAAGTGAAGTTGGGGGCCGCCTTGTCGTATCTTCTGAGTTTTGGAAATTTATTGTCATCTTGGCGCCGTTGATCATTGCCACTTTTGCTCTGGTATTTGCTCTTCAGAAGGTTTGGACAACTAAGCACACTGCTGAGCTGGGCGAGATGAAGAAGACGAGAGACTGTCCCCAATCTGTCGGCAATGGCGCCTTCCACGTCTAGGAGTTGGCCCACGCCCGCCCACACTACAGCAACTGGCCGATGGTTTGTCTTCCAGCGGTTGAAAAGAAATTGGTTGTAGATGAAGGAAGCTGAAGCTGAAATTGAGTGTGTGGTTACACTGCATGCCGAGACGGGCTGTGTCAACGGCCCTGCAAGAGGTGGTCAAGAAAAGTCATGGACCCTGGCGCCTGGACAATAGGAATATTGAAGCCCGAAGAAGGGGTAATAGGCGAAGTACCGGGGTGATAACTTGAGAAGTACACAAGTCTTCTGTCCAGAGCTTTACGGGAAGCATCGCAGAGTGGACAATCACCAGTTACTACCTCTACCACAATTACCTACCCACCCACCGTCAGCCTCCACTCTAGCCTCGCTTAATCGCTTTTTGCCTTGATTGGACCAAGTTGCCCAAATATTGAAACATATGCAAGCCTCTTTCTCTTGTCACTTTCGGAAATCAGGCTCGGAAGCGCAATCCGATTGAGGTGAAAGCGTAGTAATTCGTCTGTTGACGGGATTCCCGAGTATGTCATTTTTTTTCTCAGTATTTTCTGGGTAAGACGGAATATGATGAGTGGCTTGGAAAGAAATGAGCTATTCGCAGGCATGGTGGTCTACATAGGGTTCATATAGTCGGTTGCCGCGGCGAGCTTCAGTCAAAGATCTTATATCACATCACCATCAAACCTTCCGACGAGTTATCGCTCCTTCTGTGTCTTGGGTACAAACCTAGCACAAGTTTCGCCAAACATGGCTAAAAACGGTCGCCAAAAACGGGCCAAGGCCGAACAGCCACACAAGCAACCGACCGTGAACTTCGCGGCCGTTCAGCCACCGGCCATCCAACCACTGAAAAGGCGCAACAGAACATCTACGGCTAAAGAACAGAATGAACCTAAATACAGCATAATTTCATGCCTCGCTTGCGCCCAGGCGCGAGACATTGACCTTGTTGGCCTCTCCCCGAGTGAAGCCCAGGGCCTACTAGGGCGAGGGGGCCAGGCCGTCGTCAGCCAGACACGCGCGAGCATCAACACCGTGCTTGCGTTTAAACAGCCTAATGCATCCCATATCAGTTCTAAAATGCCATCAGGAAGTTTGCAACGAGGAATGGAATCTGTCTATCGTGACGTCGCGACAGAGATGCTGGCCCTGACCGAGCCTGACATCCGCGGGCATACCCATATTATCCAACTCCACGCCATTAGCTGGGAGATACACAACACCCGAACCTGGTGGTTCAAGGATACCTTGCGTGTTTGGCCAGTCCTTGTCATGGAAAAGGCTGAACTTGGCGACCTTCAGCATTACTTGGCCACTCCTCACGGTCAAGCACTTGATACATCTGGCAGGTTGCGGATATGCCGCGACCTTGCGTCGGCACTCGCTACAGCACACAGAAAAGGTGAGCTTTTAATTTCTCTTGGTGTCTCATTTATACAAAAAGCGACTTTCGTCGGCATAAAGTCTGCCCGTAGCCACGCTTCAACTGCCTAACGCATTCTGATTTTAGGAATAATTCATGGTGACATCAAGCCTCAAAATGTCTTGATGTTCGATCAGGACGGGGTTCCGTTAACCAAACTCTCTGACTTTGGCTTCTCGGTATTTGCGTCTGTCAAATCCCTGAAACTCGGAGGCACAATACCTTGGAGTGCTCCTGAAATCGAGGCCCGCCAGGTACACACGCTATCGCAGGCTAAGCAAGCTGACTTGTTCTCGTTTGGAGTTCTCTGCCTCTGGATCGTGTTTCAAAATGAACTTCGAAGGAGCGGAGATGTATTACTCGAGCCTCAGCGCACACTATTTTCATCTGTGTCGCGCCTCTTTCGGCGTAGGAACATGATGGAACAACGAAGCAGCCTCTCTCCTGACCTACGCTACCTTGAAACTATCAACACCCAAGACCCTGCCTCCAACACTTTGCCGAAGGTGGCTCTGTCGCTTGTTAATCAGATGAGTGGGCGGGACGCGGTATGGAAGACCAAGCTGCAAGAGATCTTCAACAGTGTTTTGCCATTTGATGAGAAGTCGCGAAGCTCACACTGCGACTTCTCTTACATATATGATCTGTTGGCAGAGGAAGGGTGAGCAAAAAGCCTTCGCCAACGGTCGCGTATGATATCACTAACTAGGTAATTATAGAGATGCGACTAGGAAGTCGGCCGATCAAATCGAAACCATATGTGCATCTCCGATGGATTCCCTCAGCTTAGATAGCTTTATGGTACGTCTTCATATATCTTGCTACGAACACAATGCTGATATCTTGTGTTTGTGCCTCATATTTCAAGAATATTACAGGGCTTGTGTTATGCTGACTTCCGAGTCCGAATCCACATCTTTGAATCTCTACTGAATGCTTATAGGGGTGAAACACACCGAGAGTCAAAGTACAATCTTGCGCTGCAGCTAGCATTCTGCAAGAAGATTGGATTCGGCACGGAGGCGGACGACAAGAAGGCCAATTCCTATCTATCAAAAGCCAATAAATGGAAGAGGGATATGCCTCCTGGCGGTGTGGATCTAGCGACTTTCGTCGATGGCGAAATCAAACAGAGCAACAAATTTCACAACCCCAGCAGCGATTTACTACAGAAGATGTATAAGGCTGGAATTGTCCTGCCGGTTCATCATGCAATTGATTTCCAAACGCAGAAACTGGAAAAAAGACGGGAGATTGCTGATCGTCGGCTCAAGGAAGTCCAAGCAATGGAAAAGTTTCTTGGGAAGACGCACCCGGCGATCCTGAACCTAAAATGGTCGCTCAGTGATGCCCTTATGGAAACATCCGATCCCGAGGAGTCCATAGAGCTTCTTCACGATATGGTCAAGTCACTTGAAGATGAAGAAGTTGAGGAACATGAACGCGAGCGGAGACAGCAGGATATCAGCATCACCAAGGCCTATCGTTTGCTCTCTCTCGCAGAAGTCGTGGGCCCCGAATCAGCAGAAGAGTTTATAGAACTTTCTCGATCTCTGGATGCGACTTTAGCTTGTCTACACGATCCGGAAGATGGAGAGCACATGGTGGTACTCATGGTTTGGAAGGCGCTCTCAGACATTTTAAGCGACTGGGGCCGCCACACCGAGTCCAAATTCTACCTCGACCGTGTCCGCGCTGCGACAAAACTACGATTTGGAGAGAATCACTCCAACACGGTTATACTGTTGGAGAACGACGCCCAACGGCTGACACGCGAGGGCAACGCATGCGAGGCGATAACAACCCTCCAGACAGCTATCGAGCAAATGACCTCACTTGTTGACCAAGACGATCCCGTTCTCTCAAGAATGCGTGATCATTTGGTGGGACAATTGATCATGGTTGGGGACCTGGAGGCAGCCGAAGATATCATCGAGCAAACAAGAGAGATAAACATGAAGAGATTTGACAAACTCCATCCCACGGTGGTGGGGCCAGCGTTCTTGATCGCCATGGCGAAGAAACGATTCGAAGAAGCCGTCCAAATCTCAAAGAAGGCCCTGGCTGGGATACAACAGGAAGGAATACCATGGCCGCCTGATCCTGAGAAGGTTGTGCCGAAGGAAACAGCGGCCATTGCGGAATTGCTCGGGAAAGCCTGCTTCTCTACACCGTATCCTGACCCCGCTATGTTTCCCGTGCATCCGGCTCTGTTACATCTCCTGGCGAACCATATTGTCGCACTTCAAGCTCATGCTCGAGTATATGAGGGAAGCCGTCAAAATCTCAAAGCTATCCAGAAAACAGCCAATTCTGAATTACGGCGGCTTCTAAGCTTCGTCAATCAAGGCCTCGGCCAGAAGTTGTCGTATAGCGTCAGTAAGCCCGAAGACATTCACGGATCGATTATGCAAACAGTGATGAATGAAGGGCGCGCTCCTCTGTTGGAACTGCTGACTTTCCTTGGATGTCATGGCGATAGAGAAGGGATTCATTACGAGCACGCCATTGCTTCAGCGGAGGCTCTTGGGTATGAGAAGGTCGCGTCGCTGCTCAAAGAGCACAGAGACATCTGTACCAAGCAAACGCGGCCTGGAGCTACGATGTCAGAATTCCGAGATGCCACTGCACTTGCTACCTGGATTTCCGGAGGCTGGACAGGTGCATTTCTTTACACGTCAGGAGGACCACGGAAGGACCCGACAGGTCACATGATCGTGAATTTGAAGGCGACTGCGTGTGACCGCAGTTCTCACCATCCACACGACGACGACAATGTTCATGTTTCTATTTCAGGAACTGCTGAATATGACATGGGGAAATTTTTCATCTCCGGTGAGGCAATGCTCTCAGGAAAGTTCAACCTTCGTCTTTTCTACCATGAAGGGAGCGAGAGCGAGGGGTGGAATTATCAAGGGTATGTTGACGTCGATCGGCTTGCAATGGGGGGGTTTTTCGGGTTTCCTGGCGCCAGGTTAGAAACGTTTGTGGGTACTTTCTTCTACTATAAGGACAAAGCTTCAGAGGTGGTGGGGGCGGTGTAATTAGGCCCTACGACAGGAAGACACGCTCGGAGTAGTATGTACAAACAATGGTAGCTCAGCCACAGAAAGTTCTAGCCACATCTAAACTCAGCATCGGCCCGCTTAGAGACACTCAGCAAGATCAACAGGCATCATCAGTCCAATCCCTTAATATCTCCCTGCTTGCACATAGACTACCACCGGGCCAAAAGCCGGAACTTCATCCAGCAATAACCATTCTATTCTGCAATACCTCTATCAGCACTGTTTTTCATAGAAGGTTGCCTTATCGCTGCATACAGCGCAGTAATCTGGTAAGAACTAACTATGGAACATCCTTGTCAGTGGTACGTGTGCAACCAAGGAGATTTATGCCACAAATACAGCATGCTTCAGGTGCGTATTATTCTGCAGCAACTCGGACAAAAGTATCTGCGTACATCTGTCGGAAATATTGCACTGTCACAAACCCCAAGAGTGCGTCATTAGTTGAATTCACCGGTGATCATCTCATGACTCACTTAGTTGCGAGCCACAAGTCAACGAGGTGGAATTAGCGCACTACCACCCCCGGAACGTGCCCTGCCTGTTGGTGCGGCACGCCTGATAGCTTCTCTCGGCTGGCAATGCTAGTTGCAGATCCCTAATAATACTAGTTGACTTGGACTGTCTTGGCCCCCTGTGCATCTGCATGCCTCTGACTATTCAGGTAAGGCTACGATACGGAAAAGTGGTGCATAAACTGGGCTATGACAGGGCCCAAAACATGGGGCTCCGTCCCAGATCTGGGACGCTGTGGGATCTGCGATCCCAAAAGAGGCCCTTGCGCCTCATCCTCTCGCTCAGCGGTAGCTCAGCGTAAGGCGGCGAGAGCTCAGCACTGGAAGTGGAAATGGATTTTAGAGTGCTTGAATTTTGTCTCCGAGTATAACGGCATCCTACGCTTCACAGGTCGAGGCCTCTTCCCTCCGAAACCGAGCTCATGTGTTACTCACAATCGATTTCTAAGTATCATCATATTTTAGAGAATATTTGATATAATGCTCCAGGTTCAGTCTGATGCAGGTGGCGTAAAATAGCGAGGCCATAGTTGATGAATATTGACAAGGTTGGGCGATGAAAAGGTAGGCGGCGAACACGCAGTTGAGTGAAGTCGGATACATGGCTATACATAAGGACTCTTCATGTGTAGTTGTTGGTGGTCTTATTATTTTGGTTGATGTATGGTGGCTGAAGGACAGGCAAATAGGATGAGACTGAGATACATAAGGCCAAAGAAGCGTAAAAAATGCGGGAGCGAGTATATTAGTATAGATATGGAGAGGAGATGACTTCTTATTCGGCCTATCTTCCGCGAATCATGAACATGCCATTTTACACCTAACTAGTCGTAAGAGAAAATATGAATTCATTCCAGGCTTCTAATAGCCTGCTTTGGCATCAGTGGGGCTGGTGCCCAACCCGAACTCGGCATCATCTCGAGGGTTTTGTTTCTGGTAGCCAAAAGCGCGGTGAAATCCTGTCTCTTAGTAGGCACATTTACCTGGATAGACTGGTTGCGAGCCTCGTTATTCTCGATGGTCAGGTTCTGAGCAAACTCCATCCAATCATCGTCTACGAATCCGTTGATTTGCAATGCTTGATCAAAGGTTTGGTTATTGGCAACGCGAATTGTACCTTGTTTAATATTAGTTTCCCAAATGATGTCCCCTTAGGACAAGACTTACCGAGTCCTTGGGTGGATTGATTTTCATCCAAGTTATGGAATATGAGGCATTCATATTCCTCTTGCGTAAGGTGAATCATCCCATCATCTATGAAAGCTAGGTTAGCTATCTTCCATGACAAAAGAGCCAGAATACGTACCGTCTGGGTTCTTGCCTCGAAGGACTTCGGCTATCTTTAACCCTTGTCCCTTGCCGAGTCTCTGCTCAACAACTTGATTGACCTCATGAAGAACTAAACTGTTCAACATGTGAGTGCAACCCGGCTTTTCCCGCTTGTCCTGATCATTTTGGACGACAAGGCCAACATGAGCAACTTGAATTTGAAGGATGAGCGTGGCCTTGAGAGTTGTGAGCTCTGTGACCATTCTATTGGTATGCTCTAAATCTTCAGGGCCGGTCATGAAGTGGTGAGCAGCGCGACGAAACGAAGATCCTGTGCTGGACTTCTTTTTGACCTGTTGGACATGATCATCTAGCTTTTCAGCATGCTTTAGCATATTTGCTAAAGCTATGAGAACTCCTTTGGTTCTGATTTCTTCGATGGTTTGGACAAGTTCTATGACTTGAGCAATACTGGAAAGGTCATTGCAAATGAACTCTAGATCTTTCCTGCCATTTTTATGGATCTCTATGGCTGTAGAGACTCTTCGGATAAGTTTAAGGGATTGATCAATTGTGGCTGTAGCGGCTGCTACTGCTCCGATAGGGTCAATCTGTAAGTACAACTGTGTTAGTTACAATGACAGACAAAGGTTATTTGGATATGAAAGTCACCATGGTGGAAGTATTGGTAAAGTGGATTTACTGCTAAGCGGCTAGGCAGATTGGAGGTAAAAGAATTCAGAACACCGGGTCCGGGCCTATAGCCACTTCAAATTACAAACTCCGTACACTGATACAGCCAAAAATACCGCAGAGGGAATTTCCACCCTCCAGCAAGGCATCCATGCTGACTGGCGTTGATTGCGGCCGTGTTGGTTCTTCTTCCTCAGCCGCACACGGGTAAATACACCTTTTAATCAGCTGTTCATCTTGGTACTATCTGATTGGAAAGGAGAGGACACCCATTCAGCGGTAGGCTGTGATGTTTTTGGTAGAAGAGGGGTTATTTTATCGTGGTGTAAGCAAAGCCTATGAGCTGTTTTCCAAAGCTACGTGTAAATGCAATGCAATGCAGTTCCGTCACATCGGGCAGCCAACCAGGTTGACTACTATTTGATGACATGCATGATAATATTGTTTTGCGAACTCACCTATGCATACCATTGAAAATATCAGTGGAGGCTTAGCCTTTCTGCATTTGATTCCGATTCCGTCCACCAGACCGAGCCTCAAGTTTCGGGGCTGTCGGGGTCCCAAACTTATCTTCCGTCTACTTGCGTAACTGATCATCTGATGAAACTATCATATGTATCCCTAATTTTTTTCCCACGCCCTTTCCATGTTCTGTTCGACGCCAGTTTTATTGAAATAGCCTGAAATGGACTCTCAAACAATCTCTCACCATGCTTCTGGAAACCAGGCAACTCACAGTTCGATCCAAGTCAACGGCGCCATCGGAGATCGCCTAGAGATCCGAAAAGCTATCATAAAAACCTTGAAGATCAGTCCCGTTCAAGCAACAGCCTCAACACCATCTACCATCAAGGACGATTTCTACTTCGGACCAATTCCGGCTCTTGAAGAGGATCAGGATGAGGATTTTGAATCTGAGACCATGCAGGAACTGCCACCAGGCATTTCAGAAGCTGATTTCCAATACATCAGTAACGTCAACAGCAGTTTGATGGAAAAATACGAAATACTGCTGGACCGAACTCCTCATATGAGGGCGACTTGTGTGAAGCAACTCCGTGACAAGGCCAGCGATCAGAAAGTGAGAATTAAGATTCACATAGCACTTGTGGAACAGTGGTTTACAGCTACGAAAAAGACTCGGCAAAGCCAAGGGTCGATAGGTGGAAACAGCATGGAGGATCTGAAGCAGAGACTAGCCAATATACGTGACAAACTACAGGATGCTATCAATTCATTCTCACGAGCTCCCACTCGAAGCCAGGTAGGAATCGAATCCAGTGGCGTATCGGAACGCTAATTAACCGGCGATAGGGTCGGTCGAGTGAACGCAGAATTCGAAATTCAAAGATCTTCAAGGACCTCAATAAGCTCATCGGAAAGATTGAATTTGATGTTTCCGCCATCGAAAGCTTGGTCTACTGGCTTTCAAACTGCCAACCAGCATCTCAATCAACAACGAGCTACACCAGACTCTACATTTCAAGTTCAGCCACGAAAACACTCTATCGTTACTTGTGTGAAGCTTGCCCGGTGAAAGATCAAGAGCAAGCACACGGACATACAGCTCTCGTTGGACTTGTGCCAGTACAAGAACAGGAGCCACTTTGTATCAATCCAAATGAAGTTGCCATCACCGGCCATCACGTTGCTATAGAGTCAAACTTTAGCAAGGGAGACTACATCTGGTTTGAGGCTAACTCTAGATTGGTCCTTCCAGGGGACGAGAGTGATGCTGTCTATTCAGAGCCGTCTTCGCCTTTGGTGACAGTAATGAATGGGCTTCGTCAACGTTGGCGCCGTGACTCTGGATACTCATCTGCCACTGCGTCATCGTCAAATCAGCGAATACAAATATCACAAAGCATTGCTGAATTTTGCCGGGTTCAGGTGTGTCCTGGAAGTCTTGCACAAGGCAGTGATCGTTTAGCCATGTGTATAGCTGTTGATCAGGATAGTGGTCACCAAATATTCTACCTGGATGAGAAGAAGAGACCAAAGACAAGTTGTAAACCTCTCACTCTCTCCAAGATTATACGGGAGGGCGAGCAGAGAAGGTTGCAGTCGAAGAAGAGAAAGAACTATCGGCGCTATCTCACTCTCTTCCAACGTAGTCGAGCCCTTCGAAACAACCGTTTCAAGCTGGCTTTAAAGCTTGCCGAAGCCACTCTCCGATATGGCTGGAGAGAATGGCTTAGAGATGGATGGGGTACACAAGATATCAAATTCTATCCCATTGAATCTGAGAAGATGCCATTTCTGCGAGCCGCGATGTTCGACCACGGATCTGGAAAGCCAAAAAAGTTCATGTACCATCTCGGACATGTTCTTCTGGAGCTTGGGCTTTGGAAGGAGCTCAAAGGGCAGCTTATCAAGCAACAGCTGGATAGGGAATTGAGTCGTTTGGGAACTGAGACAAGTGTTCAATACCAGGAGGCAGTTCGCTACTGCATGGCTTATGGTGAAAGCAGCGACGATGAAAACAGCGATTATGAAATGTTCCAGCGAACTTTTTATCAGTCGGTCATTAGCCCTCTCAGGGAAATGGTTAAGCGGAGTGAAGTAGACGACATGGAGTGTCAGGAGACTATTGATTAGAAGTCCTGAAACATGGTGTATATATATAGCCTGGGGACTTAGTTTGTTGTCTTTGAAGTAATATTTTATTTCACAAGAGTTTATATATAAGGTATCAAGAATTTAATTATTTGTAAATATGACCCCGGTCCTCATCCCAAGACGCAAAGAATGAGAAAGCATTTGAAGTCTGTCAATCTCATATTTGAGATCTTTGATCAAATTTTGATTCTCAATGGTCAGATAAGATCCATCTGACTCTGAAAGACCACTACAATCCGTCATTGCCTCGTTTTCAACATTAGATTCCGATGTCTTTATCTCAATCTCTTTCAGTAGACTCTCTAGGATTCTCCCTTCAGTCTCAAGATCATCTGGCTCTGATTTGGTCCGCCACTCCTCTTTTTACGTATTAGCAAATAATGTAGTCAAGAATTGGAAGTATGGGATGACTGACTTGACCCTTCAATCAGTATGTTGGCCACGCTAGTCAAGCATTTTAGCACGCCCTGTGCAACTTCGTGGTCGATAGTAGGTAGTCGATCCAGCTCGTCGTTGGAAAAAGATGTTCTCCAGACTTGGAGCCTCTTGAGTTCCTCGCCTAACAAAAGACCTTTTAAAGTGAACTTTGTTAGATCTGCATCTTCATTCAAGGCGTGATCCATCTCGGTCATTGACGTTCCTTCCTTCACTGAACCATCCACTGATGCTTCCTCAATATCAGAGGATTTATCACATTTGGAAAAACTGGTCGTAGACCCTCCATCGCTGGTGTTATCGTTACTGAGAGTAGTGGCAGGACTGAAGGGTATATCGTCTGGCTGACTTTGGCCTATGAACACCTGCTGGTCCAGTATCATAAAAGTCCAATAACGAATAATAGCTTGCATGAGCCTTGATACCAGATGCCCATTTCTGCCACTGGCTGTGTGTGATGATTGCCGTGACCCTAGATGCGATGAAGCTTGCACTTCGGCCTGCTGCTCCTGAACCGATATTTGGTTTGTGCAAGATTTAGCTACTGAGCGAGTATGATATTTACTATTAGAACAGGATTTGCACTGGCACTGATAGTTTGATGGTATTTGTGACATTGTGCTGCTTTAGGAAAAGACGTGGAGATGCGATGCTGTGAGAAAACGCTGAACAGCGCGCAAAAGAGCAAGAATGGTTCGCAAAAGGCAGGGCGAGCGTAGCGATAAGGAAATTTGCCTTGGTGAATTCCCAGGGAAAGATCATCTCCCACCTGACGAGTTGGTGCCCAAAATGGGCAATCAACAACCTGCTCAGATGTGTTGGTGGTAAGATGCTTGGTGGAAGCCACTATAACGCATAGTAACCCAACAGCAGAAGCATTTATCCCTTAAAGGAAGGTGTAAGGCAAGTCAGACATGAAGCTATTCGATATTAGGAAAAAGCTAGCGAGTGCTGGATGCTGTTGGCTGTATGTCTCGTCACATAGGCGGTCTCGACTCGTCTCTTGACCACACCGAAGGCTTAGCTGCAGGTTTACGGGGTCATGATTGCTCCGATTACTTGCCCGCTGTACTTGGATGATATGGGGTCATTGGTGTGGTCAGAGACTCGCATACGGTGTGCCCACCTCTGTTTGTAGACTTCATCACAGGCGAGGAAGGGGTGATAACAACGCGTTGTCATGCATAATGACTCCTATGATGCAACCCCATGAGCTGTGAAAGGCATGGAAAAACCTGTTTTTAGCCATCTAGGACAACTGTGGCGCCTGCGGGAAGGCAATTTAGTTGACTTTAGTATGTATGATGGTGTTAAAAAGAACCAGGATCGCAGGAAACAAAGAGCATAAGCTGTGATTTGTAATAACAGTCTGAGTCCTTTTCAAGATAACCAACATCCCACTGTTGAACTGCACTGAAAAGGTAAATCACTAAATTAGGTCCATGGCTCGACATGCCTTGCTTTAAAAGCCACTGATGAGAAATGGGACATAGACAACGATCACATATACAGGATTTCGGCCACACTTATTACATTGCGTGATCACAGGCACCTTAGTCCAAGCTCAGCGCCAACTCAGCTCAGAGCGGCAAGAAATCAGCACTGGGAATGGAAATGGATTTTGGTGTGCTTGAGTTTCGTCTTCGAGTTTGTTGGTATGAGACTAACAACGAAGGCCAACGCCGATCGCGGCCCGCACCATACTTTGCACAGGTATCCCACGATATCAAAAAGCCAAGATCAAAGTCAAAGCTCGTACATTATACCGAATAGATCGCAGTGACTCGTAGGTAATTGAGATCGTATCTGAAGACGTCATTACTGGATGATCGGCGTACCTCGGCGACCTATACAAGTCGGGCAAGGTAACGCCGTACGCAGCGACGGTGAGGATATAGGATGTTAGCGGGCTTCCTCCTTTGTTCATTGATTGCTGCCAGCGGGACTTGTTCATCCACGAGATCACTGCGTATGCCAACAAATTTGTTACCGCCAACATGCCCGTCGAGTTCAACATCTACCCAGGTGTTCCGCATGCGTTCCAGCGGTTTGTGCCGACGTCCCAGGTAGCTAAGAAGGCTGTATCAAACCCTATAAATAGAGGGCTTTGCTCAGGTCGCAACATAGTAGCCATAACAATTATGCCTGTCTCAATATATTCAATCCCTGTACTACATGCTTCAGGGTTGGGATCCATGAGGGTACCAAGACTACCTAAGCAGTATTGCGAAGTGTAATTACAATATTCACAAGGTCTTGGGTTCTCTGACATTTAATTCATGCTTACTCTTTCTTAGGCCAACCACTCAGGCGCTGTCTGGCAAGTCGCATTAGGTCTCACAAATAGGGTTCAATTAGTTCGCCACACTCTTGCTCATAACCCCGACATCACTAAGCGCGCTTACAGAATTTCGCTAGCCTTGTCCACTTGCAGGCATTTAGTGCACAAGGTTACAGCGCTACCTCTTCAAAGGTGGGGTAAAGGCTTTGAAACCCACCAAGTACACCTCTCAACCTCCTTCACCAATATAATGCAACCCTCAGCGATGTACCACTAATGTCCGAGTCACAAGTCGAACCGGCCAGCGCGAGACCTGCTCGTCGTCGTCCTCGAGGTCTTGTTGCTTGTCGTCGGTGCAAGAGCCGCAAACAGCGCTGCGATAATGAGTTTCCGGCGTGTTCGAATTGCCTAGCTGCGGGAGAGAAGTGCTCCTACGGCGCGAAGCAAGCATATCTAGCAGAGTATGTGAAGTCGCTCGAGCGTCAAATCTCAAGGTTACAGGATGAGGTAGCCTCGCCGCGACGAAATGTCGTCAGTCCAACAAGCAGTTCTTCTATCCAGCAGCAACGGACGCTACCGATAGTTAGCACTCAACCTAGTATAAATGAGCGAACAAACTCCAGAGAGACTGCCACTTCAGACCTGGAAGCCAGCGCTGGGATTGTTGCTCCATCGCCAGATTCTTTCTTGGGAACCTCAAGCGGGTATCCTCTTACGAAGCTACTGCGATCGGCATTGCCCTCCTCAGTAGATGCGCGCCAAAGTGATCGGATAGCAACTTCACACGAAGTAAATGCCGCGACACGCTCTTTAATAGGCATGCGTGTCAACACGGGGCAGCAGGTTGAGGGCTACCAAGTCTCTGGCGGCTCAGATTTGCCCAGCAAGGAAGTCGGCGATAAGCTCATTGAAGCGTACTATGCAAGGGTGCACCCTAAGCATCCCTTCCTGCCTCGGAAAAGGGTTCAGTCGCTACACGAGGCTAGACTTGAGCTCGTCCCAGCGCATAAAGCTGTGCGCTCAGAAGGAGTGCAGAGTAGATGCGACTACGCGACGTTGCAACTGGTGTATGCCATCGGAGCACGTTACTTGCAGCTAAGCAATGATGATGATGATTCATCTCCAAAGGTTAGACTTTATCCCCAGAGAGAATCAGCATGCCTGACTTGAGAAATCTAGCGACACTATGCCTGCGCAATAGCAGATGCGGACTTTGTCTTTGCGACAGGTAGTCTCGAGAGCTTGGAAACGATGCTTCTGCTCACGATATACCAATTAAGGTCACCGACCGGGCCTGGCGTTTGGTAAGCAACTATCGCACAGTTGGAGGAGAAAATAGACAGTCTAGCGGCCATCAGGTGGATGATCGAAACAACAATGCGGTATTGTATCGATAATGGCCTTCACCGGCAAGCCACCAATCTCCCTCCAAGCCTCGATGAGAAGCGAAAACGCATCTTCTGGACGGCATATATATGTTGGAGAGATCAGTCGCCCGGGCCATGGGTCGACCTCACTCTATTTCTGATAGAGACATTGATGTCCCGCCTCCAGCCAATATCGACGATGAACTGGACACTGACGAAGCCATCCTCGCGGCCATTGCTGAATCGAACCAACACCCTTTGCGGATCACCGCACTCACGCCAGCTATTCACGTCTTCCGGCTGCAACAGATCGATTCCAAGATTTCACATACGGTATGTCGCGTAGACAAGGATGTCTCGGCGATAAAACCGCATAAGGTGGCTCGTCTTCGAGATGCTTTGGAAGAGTGGAAGGCTGGTATTCCTCAGACTGGCCCTAAGAACAAGCCGCATCCTTACCTCACGACGGATTACCATATGATTCAATACCATAAAGCCATTATACTCCTAAACCTTCCCTTCTTACCCACCCTCACCCCACAGAACCCGACTTTTCATGAGATCGTCCACTCCGCCGGACAGATTTGCTTCCTGTCGAAACGCCTTCATGACCAGCAGACGTACATCTCCTTCTCTTTGCTCTCGTTACATGCCAACTTTGTCGCCGGCTTGGTCATGGTCTACTGCTTCTGCCTAGACTCGTCAATCTTCAGTCCCAAGTTCAGCAGCAGCGTGCGAGCGTGTAGCACAATGCTGTACATCATCTCCGAGCGATGGCCGAGAGCCGTGCAGGCTCGAAAGGCATTCGATCGTCTTGTCGCTGCTACAATAGAATGTGACGGTGAACCAAACACCGGTTTAGTGAGATCTCAGGATAACTTGCCTGTGTCTCAGGACGGCTTTCAGCCTGGCTTTGTGGCAGGCGAGGCCGGTTATCCGGAGGTATGGAATAACTTTGAGTCGATACTTGGGGATTATCAGGTTGACCTGGGAACTTGGATGCATGATAGCATCTTTGACACGATGGGCACATGTCAGCCAATGGATTGGACGGAGTAGGCAAATATAGCGGTACAATTACAATGTTCGCTCAACTATACATTAAATGGCCATATACCTACGTTTTCTCATTCTAGCAGTTATCTCTCCGTTCTGATTCAGTTGTATCTCCGCATACCTTTCGTCGCATGTGCACGCGAAGACTTCTTGTGCTTCGTGCCCAGGAGCCCTGTCGACCCTTTGAGAGATACGCCAGCGCCCTTGTCATCTACATCCGCAGGACGCTTCCACAACCTGAGATTCAGCAGCACTATTATAATGTAAGGTAGAAAGCAAACTTTTCATTTTTTATGTAGCAAAAATAAAAGACAAAGTGTTGCAGGGGAAATGCATTGCGACTTTCTTATAGTGAGGCTTTTTTAATGTTCTCTGCCTTTCCATCCCGAAAATGTATTTACTGTAGCCCCAGTATTTGTTGTCCCTTTACTTCCCGTGTCCCAAAAGTCAAACGAACTGGAATTAAAATCCCAATACCCGATAATGCACTACGTCTTCCTGATTATCACCCCGAGTAAACATTGAAAGCGCCGGTAGACACATATGTTGTCTTCTGTGGTGTGTGTTAGTTGGGTGAAATGGATTTCATAATCCGACACACAATATGAAAACATTTCTTAGTCTGCTTCACGAGAAGCCTCAAGCTCACGGAACTCTTCTCGAGTGCAAAGGGCGTCAGCAAGACTTCGCAGACAATCCGGAATCTGGCCTGTCTGTTGGAGGTGAAGAGACCAGAGCTCTTGGATGTGAGCATGACATGCGTCATGCTTGTCGTTGAGCAACTTGATGGCATCTGGAAGACCCTTAAGACCCTTTTGTACCGCTTCAAGCTTGGCGATAGTGTCGTTTTGCTGGTCGTGAAATCTGGCGAAAGCCTTGATCCCAGCACGAACGCGTTTCAAGAGTTTGTGCGTGTCTTTGCCTTGGACGGAGGGTCTGGACTTCTTAATCTCGTGAGCGAAGTATCGAAGGAAGTGCGAGCCACGGAGCTTTGGAGTGTTGTGCTCAGATTCCACAGGGACCGTCTTTTCGAAACTCCAAGTTTCAAGGTCCACGTTAAAACATTCGTCGACCAAAGGAGCCCAGGAAGGTGAGTGATCGGCACACCAGAAATAAAGACGGCGTTTCAAAGTGACTGGCAGAACGCGGATATGTGGCTCGCTCAGCCACTGATCCAAACCTGGCTTCAGCGTCGCCTCATCAACCTCCGGCCGATTCAACTGATCCAAAAGATCACCGGCCTTGTCCATGGCTTCAGCCCGAGTAACCGTGACGGTGATAGTGATACGTTCAAGCTCGCTGGATTCGCTGGATTCGCTGGATTCACTGGATTCACTGGATTCACTGGATTCACTGGATTCACTGGATTCACTGGATTCACTGGAACAGCTGGATGCAGTGCCATCATGCATCACGATGTCTTCATCTGGCGTCCCAAAGTCCTTGATTCGTTCCTCCAACGCCATTGGCAGAGCGCGCGGGAGGTGATTAGCGAAGTTTGTGGTGGTCATGACCCAAAGGTCCTGGCCATTCCACTGCTTCAGGTCGAGGGTAGTCTCATCCGCATTTGCATTATGCTTGAGGAAGAAGCACTCATTGCCCAGTCGATCGTAGAACATTATGGCTTTAGGTAGCCATTGCGCCATCTGGAAATTACGGAAGAGGCGAAAGAAGGATTGGTTCTCCCTCATGAACTTGTTCGTCTCAATTCGCACCTGACGAATAGTGAGCGCCACGACCATCGACACAAGAAACGGTGCTGGAATACAACCAGGCATCGCAGTTTGATCCTGCAGTTGCAAGACAGTCTGAAGATGTTTCCTGGCTGCCTTCCATCCCTTGTAGTCTTCCATAGTCGATGCCTGAAGAGGTTTGCCATGAATGAGTCTTAGGACACACGTGTTGAAGCAGGCCTGGGCATCAGCTTTATCTATGCCGACACGCTTGAAGACCTCGTCGACCATGCGCTTATAAACTTCCTTGAGTTTCTCAGGCAAGACCTTTCCAGAATCAAGTTTGTGGCATTTCTCGACAGTAAGATCAGTCAGTAGGATGGAGCCATCGTTGATCTTGTTGATGAGCCGCTGGTTCTCATCCCGTGGGTTTTGCGACATTCTGATTGACTGTCCTGTTGTGAGAGAATGCTTTAACTAAACATTAAAGGTTAGTGACTGCGCAACAAGCAACAGAAATGAGGAATAATGCACTGAACTTACCGTAGATTCGACTCAACAGAGCTGCCCGAAGGAAGAGGGTGAAATGGCTGCGCGTCGCGGACTTAGATAGACATGTATGAATCTTTCTACTGAGGATTCGAGTCGCTGGTCAGCTGTTTGGAATCGCATGTCAAGCTCCAAGACTTACCTTCTGGCTGAGACTAGAACGCACCAGCGGATCCAAACCAGGCTTTTGCTGTTGCAAGATTGTCTCCCGATAACGTTGAATCGCTGATGTCGCCAGGTATACTAGGCGATATACAGGCAGAGAGTCTTCAAGACGTGCTCGCGGTTCAACGAAAAGGTGAGGTGCTAAGAGAATATCTCGCAGACTTCAAGTGGCAAGGGAAGTGAGGATGTTCGGCACCGATCTCCAAGAGAACTTGAAGTGGCAAGGGAAAGGAATATGATGAATATGATTGAGGAAGGTAGAGGAAGTGATGCTTCGAGGAGAGGATGTTGAATGAAGGTGAGATAAATGCTAAGGGTAAAGTGGTTTTGTATAGTAAAGAAGTTGAAAATTGCCGAATCTACCTAGAAGCCGAGTTAGTAATTATAAACTAATTCTGTTTTATAGTAAGCTAATGGTACTAACTGTAAAATTCTATAGAATCCTGAACTCGGGATGTAGGCAGGTGACTATTTTTCAACCGATATGGTTAGCCTGATTTAGGGCAGTACTAAAGAGTAGTCTAGTTGATTGACTTACCCGACTAGCTCGACATCCCTGGATGGTTAAGCTCGTTTGAAATAGTGAGAAAAAGTGTTCAGCTGAAATACTGTATGGGTAGCTTGAGATTGCTGACAGCAATGAGGTTATTGTCAGAAAGGTTCAATACACAACACCCACCCGAACAGAATGCCATCGTCTCGGGGAGTCATTTGAGCGACAGAACACAATTCAAAAGGAATTGCGGCATAATGGCACAAAGAAAATTGAAAACAATAACAACCTGCCACTTGGGACCAAATGGCGAACTTAGCCGTGAAAGAGAAAAAAACAAAACGCAAAGACAGAACAACAAAAGACAGTAAAAGGTGGGGTCACGACGCGTAGCGTCTACGTCATTCACATAATCGTGACAATTCTTAACCACCTGCCTATAAATGAACGGAATATCAGGAGTTCAAGATGGTTACGAATTATGCGCAATTTATTAACTGACAATCTGCATTAATTAAGTGACTAGCTTTATACGTGTGGCCAGAGGAGGGACCGGCTAAGCAACAATGAAACACCATAAAGGCAGAGCATTGCTACGCTTTGGGGCCGGTATCTTCGGGTTGTCTACCTGCCGTAGGCCGCCATGCTCATTCTCTTGTACCATCGGCCCATAGTGTAGGATTCTCTGTCCGAGAAGACTGATGAGAGAGTACGCCGGATTCTGGCACTAAAAGAAAAAAAAAAGAAAAACCAATTCGAAAGAAAACTCAGAGAGGAGAGGGTCAAAAGCGACAAGCATGCGCTGGACGTATCCCAGGAAGTAAGGAAGTGCTGGACTCTCGAGTTTGTTGCATCCCTTGCTTTCCTTGGACGCCTTTAGTCTTCTCCCATTTCCTGATCCAACTCGCCGGTCGTCACTTCTCGGTGTTGCTCAGGGGTAAGGCTGTAAACAGCGATGCTGTGCAGTTCCTGGGGAATCGCCAAGCCATCATTGCGGAACAAGGCGTAAACCGCTTTGAAGTCGTCAACAATATCCTGTGGGGCAACCTTTTGGGCCTCGAACTCGTCCCTGAGGGTGTGGGACATGGATGTTTTGAGCTTTTCGAGGGCCTCGGGTGACATGCGATTCTGTACAAGCTTCTCCATGAATTCGGCCTGTTGGATACGGTACAGGTGGTGATACTTGAAAATATTTTTCAAGTCTCTGAACGCATTGTTCATGCGGCGTCGCAAGTCCTGGGTTGAATTTGAATTGCTGGATTGGAAATGTTTGATGACATCTGCGAAGACTTGGAAGGAAGGCGCGGCAACGTCTGAATCCAGCATTTCAATCTTTTCGCCGGGGACTTGCTCTTCCCAAGAGTACACAGTAATGTCCTCATCTAGGGTGCTGAGGAATTTGTTAATGAGATCCTGAGACTCCTCTCGAGCGTAGTGCTGGTACTACCAACATACTCTCACTTTGAGTTCTCGTGGAAGGACCCGAAAGGTATTATCGTCGATCCACAAATTCAACGGAGCCTTGAGGCCTTGCTGGTCGACTCTAAGGTTTTGGATCTGGTTAGGCAGGTCACCTGCTTTGGCGAGAGCTTGCTCCCGGGTAATGGTCAAAGTCACTTTGTGAAACTCGGCTGGAGATTCAGCCGGGAGCGTGTCTTCCTCTTCAGCGGCCTGTTGACTAATTCGCGTAAAGGCTTGTTCTTGGGTTTCACCATCGTGTACCAGGTGGTCGCCAAACACCGGTGCGACACGAAGGATGGCAAGTTCGCGATGGACAACTGCCAGGTATCGGTTAGGAGGAGGGTGTGGTGCTCTGACAATCCAGACACCCTCAATTTGCTCTGTTGTCGGCGCACTAAGCGAATCGTCGCGCACGATCAGAAATGGAGATTGGCTAGTAGTGTCATACACTTGAATCGCGACTTTGAGCCAAGAGACTGAGTGGTAGATCCCGAGCATATCCATGACAGAGTTGTCAGGCATAGAAACAGCGACCTTGCGGTACTTGATAGAAGCGATGAGAGAAACAAGGATCGGGGCAGGGACACAAGGTATCTTCTCAGCGGTACGTAGAAGGCTGGTCGCGTTGACACAAGCTTCCTTGATCTTGTCGTACCCATCATATGTTGTGAAGGTCATAGCCAACAAGAGGTTTCCTGTTTGAAGAAGGGAGACACATCGCTGCCAACATTCACCGGCGTTCTCGCGAGACATGGAGACCGCCGAGAAAACATCTGTGACAATTTTTTCGTAGATCTCTCTGACGCGTAGTCGGGGAAGGTCTTGCAGAGGTAGGACAGGATACTTATTAAAGTCGATTTCATTGAGGTTGAGCGGGTTTCTCAACAGTGCTTCTGCGATTTCTGGGCCGCGTTGACGAACCAACAGGCTACCGGCAGGTGGTTCAGCCATAGTGCTCTGGAAAAAACAGTCAGCTTGATCCGGTTACTGGATAGATACAGAAAGGCTTACAGCCGGGGACAGTCCAAATACGTAACCGGGTGTGTGGCAATATGACGCGGTCGGAAAGATGGAATTATTCCATGCGGTGCTTAGCAACGGCTAGTTCCTTCACTAGACTGCAAAAGAGATAAATAATTAGCGACCTTCGTCCAACGCGCAGTGAAATACGAAGAGAAGAACTGACAAGCAGGGCCGTGGGAAGTTCGTGATGTGCGAATCGCATAAGCTTAAAGATGTGCGGAGGTGAAGAACTGAAGGCCCAGGAAGGTATTAAAAATCCGGAATGACTGATTCCCGTCACGGGGAAGAAAAAGAAACGCGAGAAAGCCTTAAAGACTTTCTTCGCCGAATACAAATATACTTTGAGGCGAAGAATTTGGCTAAAGAAGAAGGAAAGCGTTGAACTTTTGAGGTGAGAAAGGTTGAGGGTGGGAGGAAATGTTGACCGTGGTGGATTGAGTTGACGTTGGAGAGGCGAGCACAAGCGTTGCGTGCCTTGAAGCGACCTCGAGGTACCGATCACGGAACTGCTGCTTTTTCTTGCAAACTGATTGGTTATAAGCCTTGTCAATACCTTGCCACTGCTAGATCGCATGCAATACCAAACTCAGGACTTAGTTTAGCTCCATGCAGGTGAGTGGTTCGCAAATCTGCTTCGCAGTGCGAGGTTTGAAAATTTGGCAACGCTGTTGATAAGGCTGAGAAACATCAAACTTGATTTGAATGCTAAATTGAATTCTATTGGATGCGGTTTTCTGCGGACATGATCAATTGTTTTATTTGCACCAGCGGCTTGTCAATGGAAATTCAAGTGTAGAACAAACCCCCGGAATTGACCTCGGCCAAGCATCAGCCTCGCAGAAGACAGAGTCGAATCCTAGGCATGTTTGGGACTGGTCCACTCCCAGGACTGGTTACTCTTACATAAATACTAGCTTTTAACGACGTAAGGCCTAATGGTTCTATTAAAGTAAACCTCCCCGAAGCATTTCCATTTCGTGTTGAGCTGCGGCGATTTCCCTAAACTAAGTCTAAAATACTCTTGTACTCAGCCATTCATTCAAAACTGCGAGCAGCCATGTTTTTAAGATCATCCGTCGCTGCACTTCGTTGGTCCCTGCTTTCCGAACACAAATCATACGATTCCCCTCAATGCATCATTTAGTAACACTTTATAGGTATCTCGCCATATATTGGACAGAGTCATCTCATCATAAACATCAGCTGTGAAACTGGTATTAAGGGTGCGTTTTGCCCGGTTCAAAAGTGTGATCTTAGAGAGGAGATAATTCGCCGCAGTTGTCGCATCATTTATTCCTGTATAATCTGGAAACTCAGAGCTTAGTGGTACTGTGTTGAGTCTCTCTTTAAATACGTTAAAATTGTTAAAGATAACGATGAAGTGTGAGTTCCTCAACCAGTGCGAGTTGATGGTTGCTTCAAACTCACGCATGGTTTCGACAAGTTGATTATTTCCACTCATTGAGTAGCAAAAACTGCCTAGATCGACAACGAAAATGACCACCATTGTCGTCTCGAGTTGAGGAAATAGTTTTGCCAGATTTGCCGTTGCATTTCCTGGGTCTGTGAGACGCATTCTGAAGTTGTGGGTGTTGAACACAGTGTTGAACACAGATTCCACACATCCAGGAAGTGCTGTTGTACAGTTTATGGCATCTCTGTCGGTTGGAAGATAGTCATCATGCAGAATCCTTTCCATATGGTTCAAGAAGCTACAAGAGAATTAGCATTGCTTGCGGGCCCAAAGCGATGGGGTAACAAACTATTTGCCGCTTTCAGGAGGAACAAAGCTTGCGTCCGCCATCCAGGCCTTGGTCGCTGGATGTTCCATTATCTTGCGAATTGTTACTACGAAGCGAGGTTGAAAGCCGTTCCGAAGATCCCAGTAATATTTGTCGTCGATCAATATGTCCTCTAGGCACTCCCGTATGGGATCTTCCCTAGTGTTCTCATCGCTTATGAGCTTTCGAACCAAGTGCTGAACACTATCGAAAACGGCTCGAAAGACGATGGGACGAAACATATATAGTTGTGCAGCTGTGTAGCATTCCGAGCAATTGTCTGATCTCCTCATCTCTTCGAAAACTCGCTTCCTCGTTTTTGAGCCCAGAATGACTGCTTTAATCTCTCGACGGTTCAACTTCAAGTCACCCTTTAAGTTCTTATCGATGCGATTGGATTCTTTAGCTTGAAGTCTTAAAGTTATTAGGTCATCTTTGGTTTGAATGCGCCTTAGCCTTAGAGGATGTAACTCTATACTGACGGCGGTACGACTCAAAGAAGCAATTCGTTCTTCGAAATTAATGGACCGCCGAGACGACTCCCTCGACGTAAGATCAAAAGTACGAGTAATACTTGCTTGCTCCGCGTCATTCAGGGAACTATTTGAAAAGACCTCACTGCTTGACATTTGTTGATGGTCTTGTTGAACAATATCTCCTTGGCTTTGATTCTGGGTTCTTCGCGTTGTTGCGAGCTTTCGAATCCATTTGTCGTAGACTCTGGTGATAAAAAGTTCCCGATCAAAAGCGAAAATAACGGACCATCTAGAAGAGCTTATAGATGTAGCGGTGATGACCGAGTCTGAGTCTCGATGGACAATTAGCGAAGCAGTATCTTGGTCCATCGCTTGGAACGCTTGTATGGTCCGGGGTTGTTGCAATATCTTGGTTTGTTCTTCTAGAGTGTTTCTTAGAGTTATGTGAGTAAGGGCCGGTAACTGAGACATTCATAGCTCAAGATTGGGAAACTCACGAATTACAAGCACTCAGCAGAAGCGTTAATGTGTGTGTTTGTTGATCAACCATCCGCTGAATTTGTTCCATATCTTTCGTCTTGAACAGAAACGAAAGCTTGGAACCAAACTCTAGGTCTCCGGCTGCCGTCTTCTGGAACTGCAACACATCGCTATCGATCTTGCCTATGAGGAGTCGACAGCATGTGACACAATTGTCTACTTGCATCACCAATTGATGCGATTGTCCGTCAGATCTGGACTCGGCCCATTTCTGAATTTCGCATAGCGCAAATTTGAGTAAATTGAGTTGGTTCTCAAATGCGAATACGGTAAGATCTACAATTTTCCAGGCTTGCCGCATGTCACATACTGTTGTGATGGTTTTCGATAGGACATCGATGATGTTTGCAATCGCGCCCGCTGTTCCGATAATTGACAAAGGATCGGCCATACCGGTTGTTTGTGTAACGTTTTCGAATTTTGTAAAATTTGATTGCGATTATTGAGAAGTGAGAATTGAAAAGGGGGTTTTAACTTCCAACCCCTGGCACATCTGACGTGGTCAGTGGTTCGCAAATCTGCCTCGCGCGGCTGTGTACGCAGGTAGGATTGAAACTCCCCCAAGAGCACGTGGCAAGGCTTAGAATCATCCAATTGCTGAGTCTACAAATTATGAATTGACGTGAAGTTACTATATAAGTTTTTTTTTCTATTTGGTAAACAAGTGAAACAGTCCCTTCAAATCTAGATCGATAAAGTAATCTACCAGATTTCCCATTTCTGATCACCAATAGCACAAAGCCGATTAAACAGCTGATCTCGACGAGCCATTGCTGTGATCAAGGTTGACTTGCCTCCACCGTCGACTATTTCCAAGCCATCCATAATCTCATCTTCCAGTGCCCATCCAGCCAAGAGTTTCGCCTTGGCTCCATACCCAGAATACTTGTTCAATGTAGCGATATCCTTCACAGGGATCGTCCATACAGGATGAACCCCATGATGATCTGAATCATCCAAATCTCCTGTAGATCTCCTAGAAAAGCACAGGAAAGGAGATGAAGGATCAGTTGTAAGATACACGAAACCCTTCTCGCCCTGCCAGCGACATGCGAACTCGACCGGCCCGGCAATAGGCGGTTTCTTCCTGGTTGATGCAGCTCCAACCCGATTCTTGGCAGAAACCGTTCCAGTCTTTGCTCGGATTTTGTCGACGCCTATAATGGTCTTTGCTGCTGCATGAACAATAGGTTTGACGACGCCCAAGAGCTTACCGCGCCGTTTCCCTGCGGTCTCATGGTCAGGATACTCATGGTCGTCGCCACCGGTATCTTGGACAACTCCAGGCTCTTCCTGAATAGCTTTTTTGACCTCTTCATGTGAGGCTCCCAAGGGCCGGTCACCGTTTGATGCACTGACGATATCGTCATTAAGAATGTGAGGGTTTTCAGACGGTGGACCTTTTGGCTCTGGTGGTGGCGACAAAGGAGCACTGTTTCGCTCACCTTGTCGTAAAAGAGTTATTGTCAGCTGGGAATCCGTCGGTATTCCCCGGAAGACAATTCTTGTTTGTCATTAGTGAGATTCACTTTGTGCTTAAGCGGGCTGCGTACCTTTCAATGGTGCGCTTCAACCAGCCGTAAGAGTTTCTCAAGAAAATGCTACCAAAGAATCCAACCCCAATGCCAAAAGTGATAATTCTGTAAAATATGTAACATGATGTGAAAGTTGATAATATCAAGACCGGAAGAATCAGTTGCACGATTCGATGGCGTGCAACGTCTCTTGGAAAAGGCGCTGTTGGATCTAAGAGACTAATGGCATGTTAGAGTATGTTTTTAAAGGCATAACTACCTATTCACCATAGGATAAGAAACGCACTTCGCACTTCTCTCCCACATATCACAAAAGCGACATATCCAATGCATTAAAGACCTCATCTGACTCCACATAAGCTCTTGCATGGGTGACTTGCTCTTGTCCCACGATGGCTTGTCGACTCCACCGGCTTTGTCCTTCGCAGTAGCTATCCTAGTAGCTAATGATCGTGGATCTAGCAGATTAGCTGTCTTTCCACCCCCTCTTTGTGACTCGTCGTGCTGGGGATCCTTGTCAACGAAGATATTGATGGATAATGCCACGATGCCTGTTGCGAAGTTACTGGCTTCCCGTTCCAGAGTTTCACCCTTGAGACTCTCCGGAGCTCCTGTATCTGTATCAACCGTGCCTAGAATACCCGCAGCGGGTTTTATAAGATGGCCGCCTTGGTAGTGCACCAGTGACAGGGGGCATGGCGGAAATAATATATTTCGAAGTTTGGGAGAGAGAAGAATAGCCATCAGAGCTGCCAACAGTGTTGGCATTAGAAGGTTCAAATACCAAGAGGCGAAGTAAACCTGAAGTGTTAGAAGAGAGAATCTTTTCGATAGTAAAGCAAACGACATACTAAACAGAAACATGCTGTTCGCCTTGGTTCCCGCCAGGACTGAAGTCTGGAGAGATGCTGTCTAAACATGATAAACCCTAGTATCTTAAATTGTCAGTACTCCTCAATTAATTCCCAACAGGAGATACGTACCGCCTCCATGTAAACTCTCTCGAGCTGTGCCCTGAGCTTGTTTGGAGAGAACTGCTCCTCTTTGGTAACATTGAAATCTAACTCATCTTCTGGATAGTCGGGAACGTGCTTGAGATGAAAAACTCGCTGGAATTCGAGTCAGCTACCGGTCACAGATGCGATTCACTTGACACACCTTGTTGAACCTTCTAACGAGAAGCCAAATATCCTCATTCTTTATGTCGCCTATAGCATAGTCTTCAGGCCGTATCTCATCTCCGTCCCAGCCAACATCCTCAAGTCCTGATGAATTTACGGGAAAGCCATGTGCATCCGGCATCTTGTCGTCTACATCATGACGCAAAAGCTCATGTCGAACGCTCGTGTAGAGAGTCGTGCTACCATCAGAACCCTGCTCGAGATTGGCAGCTATGTGCCTCGTTTGATGCTCACTGTAGTCCATATCGCATCAATTTCGGTTTCCACAAACGATAAAGATGGCGCTTGGGAAATGAATACGAAAACTGGAAATAAGCTCATTACATCGTGGTTGACCCCAGATAGCCAAGACTCTTAGTGCATGATGTCAAGGATTACACGTGCGCAGCCCGTCGCGCATCACAGCGTCACATTGACCAGGTTGACACGCCAGTAACCACTTCACGCGCATTATCCCGAGGCGAGAACGAGCATTTAGGAGCTTTTTGTCCGCGAAACTGTGAGTCCTGATGAGAATCATGATGCATTTGTTTGCTGGCCGGGTACCGTGAATACCCACTTGATTGACTCAGTAAGCCTAGGGTTAAGTTTAGAGAATAGTGAGAAATACCTTAAATTCCATCTTAATTGTTAATGAAGTAATTTGTAATCTTTTAGGTTTTTCTCTATTTCCGAAATACTTTCCTTTAATTATGTGTCTTTATGGCCATATTCAATATACAGGTAAAGCAAGTTGTCGTTTGTTTTCATAAGGTGACAGAGTTTGTACCATGAGAGTAGCGAAGACTCTGCTTCTTTATTCACTACCCAGCAACATCCGTGACGCAAGCATGCGTTTTTATCTAAATCAAATTAGAAGAAAATACCCGAAATAAATTAGACAAATGTTCGCGTCGTCATTGTGTCCGAAAACGTGCTGCCGATTCCTTGTCACGTCATTCTAAGCGATTGCGAGAGCCAATGGTCATCAATGAGACACAAACAATTATAGTATCTCAGTATCAACTATTAACAATCCATTACAATCAATTAGGCTGCACCTCTTTCGCGCCTTCATTCTTCTCCAATGCCCTATTTCCAATGTCCAAAATTTCTGCATTCAACAAAGTATCCTTGCCAAACCCATTCACTGATTGATCAAGTAAACCGGCCACCATTTCCGTCCTTGCGATAGTCGGGATACTAATAACAGCACTAAAAAGCCAACGTAGGCCTTGTTTCAAGAAACCCATGTCGGGATCGTTGACCATCCCTAACTTGGTTACAAGGACCTGCATTCTGCCATCCGACAAATGCGCACGCTCGATGATCTGCTTTTCGACTTGACCCTAAGCTCTGTTAGCGATGAGACTGATGCTAACACCGAAGGACGTACCCGAAGAAGGCAATCGTCTCCAAGAATCCATGGCTTCTTTGCAGGATCTCGTTCGGCATTACAGCCGCTCACGTAGATGAATCGCAAAGGATCGGGATTGTCTTCGCGCGGGAGCTTTGCGAACGTGTCGGCTGCGTAGAGGGCGTATTCGTAGCAGATCATACGGACTTGATCCCAAGTATACTGCTTCAATTTCCCTGGAGTTACACCAATGAGCCTGCACAGTCAGCTATGTTCCACGTGTAGGTCAACCAGGCATACCATATGCAAGCGGCTGCTCCAGAGATCTCATCTTTGACGTATTGCGGGTAATTCTTGAAGTCGGAACACGTAACAGAGGTGAGCTTGGATTCGATTTCTGGGGTTTGTAAGTCTTCTGAGAGATTGTGGTCGCGACGCGATAATGTGACGACTGATGTGACCTGGGGGTGAAGAAGAGCCTGGCGTACGACCTCTTTGCCCAGGAAACCTGTTGAGCCTGCTACGACGATCTTCATTCTGGCGATAACTTCTGAAGCGTAGATTTGTTACTTCTGGGTGCCTGGCGACTTATATGTTGTAATGATCGTATATTATCGGTGTGCGACCAAGATCTCACGGCTGACGACTTGAAGAGGTCCCATCCGCCGCTGGTATTTATTACAACACCTTAGCGCTTACGTCGTCTTACCTCACAAAAGAAGAAGCCTCAATTATCTGAAAGCTACAAGACCTGCACTGAAACTGATATCATTAACAAACAAGCTCATGAGGCTTGCTCTATTCAATTTAACATGCCAGAGCCGGGAGACTGCAAACTCCGATTCCCGGATTTACAGCGCCGGATCGGGGTATCGAGTGTGAGATCCATTACTGGAGACATTCCACCCCGCCAAAACTCCATTCTTTAAAAGGCATTCATCGGCAGGGTCCAGAGATTTTACGGGCAGATAAGCTTGTGTTGAGTTTGCACATATATCATGGCTTTCTGGATGCGAATGTAATCATTCCTGACTGATGAAGTAGTGCGCCTCAACCGTAGATGTTGGCCACCTTGGCTAGGCCAGCTTTGCTCGCTTATTTGATGCAAAAGCAGATCCATGCAGGATGCCACAGCGCTGCAATTCCGCTTCCGCGCCCAACGCCTGGTTACTGTGAGCGAGACACTCACTCAATTGCCAGGCTTCATGCAAGGCATTATGCTCGCCTCATTCAGATGACAATTACCAATTCGAAAGATCCGTTGGATCTTGAATCTTCATCATGTAATGTTTTGTGATTAGAGCCATCGCAAGATGCCTTCCCTCCCAGCGTTCTTATCGCGTTCACTGCCAGCGTCCAGCTCCAGCGACAGTAGTGGTGCGCACATCACTAATGCCCCTGTAATTCCAAGTATCCGCCTTGGTCCTGCGACTGAACATCTCGAAACTGAGCTCTTGCGACTGTATTGGCAGGGCGTAGAGCGCGAACTCCCTTATTTACTCTTGACATTCAGGCGCTGGCAATCACGCCCAGAAACATCAGATTATCTCCCCGATGAAGAAGACGATCACATCCATGGCTACGATACGTTTCTCGATTCAGTCTCTGATATTTCACGACAATTCCACGAGCGCAATAAGAGAGACCAACGTTCGAAACGGCCGCAGAAAAAAGAGAAGAAGGATTCAAAAGCACCGCCTTCGTACGATGAAGTCCTCCGTGGTCGTGGCTGGGATATTTTCGCCGACATGAAAAGTCAGAACATCAAGGGCGCTATCCGAACGTCCCTTAGCGAGCGTAAATTACTGGATCCAGCGAGACGAAGAGCTCGAATGCTTCTTCAGTCAGCGCAATTCCTCGATATCGACAAAATAATCGAGTATCGCGAGCCTGAAGAAGCTCTATCGTTTTGGAAAAGGCCTGCCTCAGCTCAAATATGCCTTTCATGCTACGACGATTTGAACCAGCCTGTTTTCGTGCCACAACGCTGTTCCGAATGCAAAGCGATAATCCGGGGCTGCACGTTCCAGGACACCAGCAACGAAAACGTCATTATCTGCGAAAGCTGTTATCGAGCTACTCACCATGGCCAGACGCGCTTTGTCAAGAAGTACAAAGAATGTTGTCTTCCAACGGCCTTGACTCCAGAAATTAGTCGCAAGTTGTGTTATTGCAGTACGGTTCGTCGGCGGGATCAAGATGGGCGTTCCCGAGCGCTCTGGCCAATCGATCCTAAGCTCGATGAAGGCCACCACATCAAAGGCGGGCTTGGCCGTGTAGGCTGCGGACTGTACACAGTCACCGATCTCTATGCAGAGGCAAAGTATGCGTCTACAAGATCAAAATTCGGCAAAAACGACAGCTTGCTTCAATTAAGAAAGAGGGATCCCATCGGAGGCGAGATGCCGAGACCTGCTGCTGCAACCAGGAAGCAGCCGAGTCGATTGGGACATCTCAATGAGACGTCTCTACCAGAATATGGATATTCTTACGGGTTCAGCACTGGTGAGCCGGAGGACGTTCCCATGTACTTACGGTCGACTATTGAGAAGTATCCATATGGGAATGTTCATATGGCTCTTCGCTTTGGCCCTCTAATCATTGAGAACGGTGTCGCCAAGTAAGTCCCTCGACTCATCATCCCAACAGCAGCTGACAACCACAGTACCAAGGGTGGTGTTCTGATCACCGGTCGAGATCCGCCTTCATTGCAAGTCATCCGTGACCCTCCAGAAGGCATCACGAACTCGCTTCTTCTCACAGGCGAAACAGATCGTACACTCTACATGCAAAATAGACCGCGATACCCCAAGCGATACAAAGCCTTCATGAAGCAAGTTGTCGGTGGCGCTTTTTGTGCCTTTTTCGAATCTGATATTGAAGATGAGCTCGTTGATGCTTTCATACACGAAAGTGGCTGTTTGGCGGAGGATGGAATGACCTTTTCAGAGCAAGAGGCCTTGCTTCAACAGAGCACCAAGCGGCTGCTTCTACACGTCAAAGAGTACCTCGCGTCAAGGGTGGAGGCGTACATTTCGAGCATCGCCGCTCATCTTCTCAATCCCCAAGTTCAACTGAAATGGCATTATCGCGAGAACAATTGCCAGGCATTCTGCGACAGATTGATTGACCGCAACTTATTCGGATCCCTCTTCGTCCCCAAGTCTCTGGAAAGTCAACCAATGCCACTCTACTTGATGAGCTTCGTATGCCGACCAGGATCAAATGTTCAGACAAGAGCATTATCCAAATACGACGTTCCAAATGGTCTTACAGAGGAATACCTCCTTAAATTCCGCTACGGACGTCACGATGATTCCGACATCGTGGATACGCTGGCTGAGTATTGGACAGATTGGGGTGGTTTTGAAGGACCCATCTACCCTTACCAAGATGTCTTTCCATGGGATTGCACCGAGGCATATGATCGGTATCCCGGGAACTGCGGCGATTGTAATATTTCGAAGCATGTTCTTGCGTTCCCGTTTGACTCTTGGTCCATCGCGTCTTTGCATCTCGCCCGAGGTCGCCAATTGTACCCTCCCAACGTACAGCCTAGCACGGGAAAATTAGCGGAGCGAAGGAGCCCTGGTGTGATAACAGATACCGACTGGTTCAAGAACCGGATGACTATACTCCTTGGCCAAGACGCCCTTCTAACAGCAGCAGTTGCCATGGCAAGCTGCACTCAGTTCCAAGCATCCACAACCTGGCTCACCAACCACGAGGACGAGACGATGGACAGACTTAAACTTGGGGGTATTCATCGTGCACAGCCATTTAGTCATCACTTTGAGAAAGGCGCTTATCATCAATACTTTGTCGCTGACTGGGCGTTCCTTGCTCAACCGCTACGGGTCGTAGAGTATGAGAAGTTGAGGGATTGGAGAGCAACAAAGATAGACGTTGGGGCAACAAGGCCGGATGACGGAGGTGGTGGAGGGGGGTGTGCTTCGGGAGCGTTTACTTGTGGTGCAGCGGCAGCAGGATGTGCAGTAGGATCTCCAGGCATGGCTGGGGATAACTGTGGAAGTGGATGTGTGTCGAGCTGTGGTGGTGATGGTGGCGACGGAGATGGGGGCTGTGGTGGTTGCGGTGGATGAGCCTCAGGGAGCAAGAAGGCTTCATTCTATATCAAGCCTTACAAGTTCGTCGGGTCATCTGCTCCCGCCCTTGCCTCTGTGGCGTTACTGCAACATCATCTTCGTCTCAATCATTACTCTATTATCCGCCATCCTCTCTGCTGTCTTTCTAGCATTACATAACAGCAGGGAGAAGGGCATTTAAGGTCTAGAAGGACTTGGAGAACCTCACCTATACAGATATCGCAAAATATATACCGTTTAACATTCAGATTCCCAGATGACAGAAGAGCGAGGATAATAAACAAGTCAATCCCGGTCTAATGGAACGCATGAACACAGCTTCTGCCCATGCGAAGAGACACCTTGGTTCTCTGGCCAACTCTTCCGAATTCGTCCCCCTCGATCTAACCTCCCAAGATTGCCTTAAAGTCATGAGTAATGACAACAGATTCGCTTTCGTTACAAGCCATTCACAACCCTCCAGAAGACACCGGAAACTCTCTTATTCTCACAGGTGAGATAGATTCCTCCTGGCTTCACCAATGCATCTCAAGATGTATCTCAGGCCACGACCGACAATGATCCCGTCAACCTAGGATCGCTGCCATAGCTAAGCGCAAAACGCGATCTTGGCAGAAGAACCGACGAAATGTCTAGCAACATTCCTGTCAACTCTTCTTCTGACAAGAACTCCAAATAGAATATATTTACTGAGTGCGCTCAGCCTATACAGCTTAATGAGCTTTTGGGCTCGAGCTGTCATTGCCGACAACGGTTCGGTGTATTGAAGTAGTAGCCGCCATCATGTATCTGACTCGTCTTTGTTCGAGTCTTGTGTTGCGGTGATTTGTCGAGAGAGAATATCGGGGGAGTATTTATGCGAAGTTTACTTGACTACTGTACATGAGGCAAAACAACATTCATCGATCATATATATCTGATACCATGTTTCCAATATTGTATTCATGTTCTACGTATGATGTCCCGCCCAGTGACACTCATGTCTTCCCTTCCCACAGAACCACCACCTCATAGCTCTTCTCCCCATGGGCCACATACATATCGCACAATCAACACTCCTAGGTAACGTCCTCTTCAGATAGAACTCATCTCTCTTCTCCTTCATCTCCGTAAGCTGGTCCCCAGTAAGCTTAATGCAGTATCTACACAGGTATCCACCGCCATCCTCCCACTGAGGCTGGCGAAAGCTACAGCAATTGACATGCTGCATCTCAAGGTCCTGCATGTTCCATTTCGCATGGAAAGGTGCTGCGCCGCCGGGTGCAGAGAGTAGGTAACAATACGTGCAGACAGCATAGCAATGCATAAAGTGTTCGTTTATTCGAGAAGATCGTATTCGTTGTTTGGAGGCTTTGCAGGCCTGCGATTGATGTTAGTCCTCAGATTTAGGTCGCTAATAGGGCTTGACTTACATCGCAGACTACGCGCTCGCAAGACCAGCATTGGCTCTTCTTCCCACTGAGACACGATGCTACGCATAGTGACTCTATTCGGTCCTGGCGAGAGGACGAGTCCATTGATGGGAAGAATATCGCGGTGCGCATCGACTTGGAGGTGAAGGAGAGGTTGACCAGGTCATCATAGTGAAGATGACTTGCGACTAGCTCAACAATACTGTCGTTTTGAAGCATGATTGCCAAAGATCTCTCTTGACCCTGAGGCTTCTGTGAGAACAGTCGATTGATGTCGTGAGGCCACTTGTTCACCGGCTTGTGCTGTATTGGTAGCAAGAGTCGCCTTATCACGATTGCCGGGACGCTGATGAAGCGAGGAAACGCAGTGATAGGGAATATCAGAACGTCTTGGCCCGCAAGAAGAATACTGCATCAATCAGCTTTGCTCGGTGTGAGTGAGTATATGACTTACATTGTAAACATGGTCATGATCCTGCCGAGACTCGCCCCGAACGTCCAGTCCTTGGATCCCGTCGGAATCGGGTTCCTACAAACTTCCACAATTGAGAACAGAATAATAGCCCAGTCGACACATAAGATGTAAAAACAACCACGACTGCGCTGGCAAGAGTTCCATTCTCCCATCGACCCTCTATTCTTGCGAGTCGTCGCAATTAGTGAACTGAGGATAGGCCATAATGTCAACCAGATGCCCTATTCCCATTAATACTGATAATCGGACAGAGCGTAGAGCGACACTCACGAGAAATTGGCGTCCTCTGTCCAAATGCCCCAACCGCCACCATGGATTAAGCACGACAAGAGGGCCGTATAGCGACAGCGGAATAAGCGACCAGAAGCGAAGCCGTGCGAATCTCTCTGCTGACTTGCGACAAATACTGACGATGTTGGCGATTGTGAGAATACCCCATGTTATCATAAAGATGGAAAAGAACGCTTTGTGAAGAGTATCCATAATCGCATTGTCGGCTGTAGCATTAATGTTGGATTTGCGTTGTCAATGTCAAATGTTCAGTGAACCCCAATTTGCCCATGGATCGCATCGCGGAATATTCCCGCATTGATCGGCAGGTCGAGAATGCCTGGGCGCTTGGTCTCTCTTTGGCCGGGCGTAACATGTCTTTGTTGTTTGCATGCGGAGATGCGTGCGATTGGTGAGATTGGTGAGATTGTTCAGCTGACAAGCAAGGGTGCATGAGACGTGGTACAACTTTTGTTTGAGGCGTGGCAAGGCAGTCTAGGTACTCTGAAAGCTTGCTGGCAGAATCTTTAGGAGCCAAGAGGCACACGGCTTCAACCGCCTCGTTTTGCATGCCAAGCTCGAGACAAGCACATAGAAAAAAAATACTATATTACATAGAGAAGGCTTCAAACTTCGTATTCTACAAAAATGGCTCTGGAGCATCGATTTACCAAACTTTCCCTGCATGAGCAGGGCAAGGATATGGTCTCAGGTTCATCACGCCCTAACGACCCAAATGGTAAACCGTACAAACTCGCCGTCAGGCGGGAGGACTTTCCAACAATGCCTGACCCCAAAATCTTCAAATTCCCATCTATTGCCAATATCAGTACGAAACCTTCAAGGAGGCAAAATACTCCGGACTTGGCCTTACCTACCCTTGCTGAATGCGCAGCTCATCTGGAGTTCCTCGAGACGCTCTTCATCTTGAGGCAGAAGATCCTTGTATCGAAAGACCTTGACGATGTGATGCAGACCAAGCCTAAAAGACAGACAAAGACTGGTTTTCGGGGAGATGAGAAGACTTTTAAGGATGAGAAGTTTTGGGAACGAAGACAGGCAAAGTGGCCCAGGTTCGTTGAGCTTGCCACGGTTCGCTTCCTTGCATGGCGGGAATCATTCAACAAGTCTTCGGAAAGGGAAATCACGAGAGACAATCTCCCGCCTCTTGATGTTCTCATGGTTTGGCACTCGTTCCTACTCAACCCTGGCTTATTCTTGAAGACTTGCTCTGAAGAACCTCTCTTCTCAGTCAGATTTCCCTGGAACCATATCCACAGCGCCATTGATAACGCAGACTGGACATTTAACCCACCACCAACAGCAGCAGGACAATATGAAGAAGCATCAGGATTCTCGCCAGATCTCTTCAACGATATTATTTCGTGGAAAGGTCTTGAGTACTCCACCCTCCGGAACATGTCGAACACAGGGTTTGGTGATACCGGCTACAACCCTGCGATTTACGAGAGTCCGTGTAAGGAATATTCGCAGCTCTTTCGGGATTTCGATTCGATTTTGGCGAGACAACTTAGGGATGCTGTTATCCGTCAAGCCTCGTTCGTTGACAAGATGAACTCTTTCATGTGGATCCGCAGTCCTGCTCTTGAGGGCACTATCAGACGAGGCATCGCTCGATATCTGAACTTCTGCAAGCTTCTCAAGATGTCTAAAAGCACTGTTGTACCGACTTTAGATATCGATCTAGTATGGCATACCCACCAATGCACGGCTAAGCACTACGGGCAAGCTATGAAGCTTCTGGCCGGCAAGTTCGTCAATCATGATGATACCATTGAGAAGCCACAATTAGGTGATGGGTTTGGAGAGACAAGAAGATTGTATCGTGTGTACTTTGGGCAAGAGTATCGTACTTGTGGGTGCTGGGATTGCCAAGCTCTTTTGTCGGAGCTTGAAAGGGCTTTGGAAAACGATCAGGATGTTGATATGGAGAAGATTGTTGCCAAGGTTAAAGAAGATGTGTTCTATCATAGAGCGGTGGAGTGGTCGAGAAGGCACAAAATGAGCTTGCCTATGCGGCGGAACTAACATTAAATTGTATTATCCTGCAATATTCTCGGATTCCTGTAGCAATCTCTCCAATCTGCTGAGATATATCTTCCTTTTATGCACTGAAATTTCGAAGAACAGCAATTTGCAAAACTCTACCGGAGACACCCGCAGTATGTCGAGCTTTTGAGGTGGCGTATTGGTATCCGTATTTGTGTCTCTCGATCTAAGCGGCAAAGCATTAAAGTCCAGTTTCCCTCTCAGTACGATGATATTGCCAACGACATAGAAGTCAGGTGGAGGGAGCTTCCAGATAGTATTGTGCTTCTCCTCGACTTGAGTGTTGTTCACAAAAGTGGTATTGTTGAATTCAGACAATGGCAACCCGTAGGCAGACCGGTATAGACTGATGATCGATGTGATGTATCCTTGGTCGACCCTGGGGACTAAGTCGTATTCATTTACAACAGCAAAGATATGTCGGGTCTGAGGTAAACTTTGAGCAAGTTCGGTAACGTTGGTTGAGGTGATAGGCGGAGCACCGAATGTAATAAGTGAGAACTTGACAGCAGACACTATCGAAGCCGGTCAGCTTGTGAACCGTAGATTGATGAGTAGGGAGCTTACAGTGGCTTTTGGTATGGCAAACAAAGTTCAAGAAGAGCATCGCCGCAACGGCCCCTCCGGCCGAATGACCTGTGAATACTATATGCTCTAAGTTCTTGTCGACTGTAATTTGACGGATGATCTCCTCAGTAAGCCAAGGAAGAAGAGTTGTCGCACAAGATAGGAAGCCACTATGAGCATAGATTTGTCTATCACAGCCCGGAAAGACCTCAAAGTGACTGTCAGCAGTAGAAAAGTCTGAAAGGCTCTGAGACTCACAAAGACTGGGGCAGCATCCTTCTGGTTCCGATTGAAGTTTACAAGATGATCTGTCTTGCATGACGTGCCTCTGATTGAAATAAAGAGAGTGTTCGTATCCTCTGACTTCCATATAGAGGTGGCCTTGACAGTTCCGGTGATCGAAGGTGTTCGGGAAATCACAGGTACAAGATCACCTCCTGGATGTATATCTGGTCTGTAAACTGAGCATGCGGATCTGCAGGCGGCAAGTAATAACTCGAGCAAAGCATGATTCCTATCATAACTGATTAGTTTGGAAGACGTCTTATAAAAACAATAAAAATACCCAGTCCATGGCTCTGCCTTTTTTTCGTCAACCTTTGAGTTCTCGTACTTCGATATCTCCTTTGCGAGCCGCGATAGATGAAACTGCAGCAAGTCACCATGATCTCCTATCACACAATAAATCAGCATGAGTCGTATAAATGAGGCTATTTCTTGTACCTTGATCATCCAGCTGATCAAGCACAAAATCCAAGCATTCTAGCAGCTCAGTTACAGCCACTGAGAAGGCCTGCGAGTTGGCACTGAATTCTGCTTGAGATGTAGGTGCCGAGGCAGCAGCAGCAATTGAGGTTTTTGTGACGGATCTTGCATTTCGACCTTTAAGAAACTTTGACGCCCACATGGCTGAGAGAAAGATTTTGGTCGAATGGCAGGCAAGTTGTTGGTGTTGAGATGAATGAAGTGGAGGACGTCAAGATATGCGCTTAGCTGCGCCACGTGCTGCACTGCCTTGACTAAGCCACTCCATGCGTGCGATCTAGGTATCCCATTTACCAGAACACGACACTTATGGTGTAAGAGGATTTCACTCTTGGTCAGGACGGGTAAAAAATAAACTACTTCAAGTCTGCACTATATTTACCTTAAATTCTCCTAAACTTTCCTAAGTTTTCCTAAACTTGCCTAAACTTACATAACTCTTTTTATCACTTAGAATTAACATCTTAATCTCATGTTACTCATACATTGCAAGAGACCGACTGTGAGGATGACGGGCCTGACATATGAAACTAAACTGTGCTTTGGAGAGCCAAGGTAAAGAAGGACACCTCCGACCACGGAGCTCATGTTCCAATACTGGTCACTTGCCTGATGACAGGGCGCGTCAGTGCCATCAGCGCTTCTCGATTACTAAGAGGCAGATACAAGGTAGGGCGCGCGGTTTGCAGCAGCTTATGGCCATCATCAACTCTAAATAACACTTCTCAAAACACACTTCAGGCAGCATACCAACTGCCTACATAATTGCCTAAGATAAGCTTTTCAACTTATCATCTGTTCAAATCACACGCAGATAATAGAACTCTAAATACATTCCCAAAGGTGATCATCACTGCTGTTGGATGATAGCCCACGAGTTGTTCGTGTATTGAGGCAATGCAAGACGTAAAGGAAGAACAACTATCTGAGACTAGGTGATAGTATCACAGGTTAGACGGCGTTAGTTGAGGGGTCTCCCTATAGCAAAATTCGACACAATTATGTGCGAAGCGTTAGTGAATACAGTTTATCAGGTTGTATTTCCCACGATTCATTGCAATTTTCTTTTCGTGTGTGTTTAAAAAAAAACCTAAAACAGCCTTACATCAACGTCTTATCGTGCCTAGGTATGGCCTACTTAGCTACCCTGTAATGGCTACGTAGGTTTTGAATACTGTGAGAAGACTTTGGCAAGGTGTACTTCAGGAACATAAGGAGAATCGCATCAATCCTGCAGCAAATTTCAATCAGATAGCGAAGAGAGTTGCCATTGCATGCTTGAAAAGCGGAGGTGTCGTAGCTGAATGGCACCCTTGCCTATAATCGAAACCAGGCGTTTGAGAGGACTTTTAAAAATTACATCTTTAGGACTTTTAACATAGACCATCATTTATACTCATATTTCACATCTTACTTTATTGTTACCAGCCTATTACTGCTTGTATACCTGTATCTACTACCTCATGACAGCGATTTAGTCTTTATACATTCTAACTTTATAACTGTCAAGCCATTTATCCTCAATGATGACAAGTTGCGATGCTTGTACACGCTTGAGATACTCGTCTTCGGGTGTATCCTTATAATCCTCTCTGTCGATATCCACGAAACCCTCCTTGGCGATAGAGCGGGGCGTGATCATCAAAGAGCGACCTGCGAGGGTCATTAGTATGCTGAAAGAAGGAATGGCATTTATTGTACTCACCATTTATGCTCCTATCAGTAGCAATCCTCAACATGCAGCTGGAAACATCTTTCTGTTCACCAAATTCCACACCGTGGTCGATCAGCCACTTCTCATACTCTGCTGTCCTAATGGCACTCTTGATCCAGCATGGTGCGACGTAATTGATTCGGATAGACTGCTCATGGCTTGATCTCCGAACTGTCCTCATGAAGCCGCGCAGAGCGTATTTGGTACCGGTATATTCCCAGTTTCCCTGTCGCACGTTGGTCAGTCCAAGTTCTAGTGTAGTCTCATTGAGTACTTACTGGAGAGTCAATCCAAGCGACCATGCTGCCGGTGATGATAAAACAGCGGTCGCGGTCTTCGCTTACAGGCTGCTTGCGGAAATAATGTACCGCAAGCTTCCACGTGTAAAATGTTCCGTCTATGTTGACACGAACGATGTTCAGGTCAGGTTTCGTCGGCTCACCATTGGGATCTGAGACGGTCAGCAAGTTCATACCAATTGGACGACGGACACCGCTAATACTCACCATCCAAGTTCCACAGGCTGTCTCCAGAGCTTCGACTAATACCAGCGTTGGCAATGACTACATCGACGCTGTTACTCGGGCTCCCAGCTTTCGCCTTTTCGAACATGGCCTTCTGCTGATCCCAGTCTCTGATATCGCACTTGATGAAAGCACATTTTTGCCCATTTGCATTTAGCTCTGCTTCAATTGCTTGGCCGCGTTGTTCGTTGACATCGGCGAATGTTACCCAGGCGCCAGCGGCGACAAAGTCTCGCACGAAAGCTTCGCCCATGCCATTGGCACCTCCTGTGATAATCACTGACTTTCCTCGAATATTCTCGAGTTGAGGTGCGATTGTGTGGTCAATTGGACCATTGTAAGAATAGCGATTGAGAGCCATGATGTTAGTGGACTCAGTGGTGGTGGTGGGTTCAGTGGTGATGGGCTAGGTGCTGGTGAGCTTGATGCTGAGCTTTGGCGCTGATCTGGTGGGTGGAGCAATGAACACAGCGAGAATTTAGAAGAGCTTTAGGTAAACTTAAGCTAAAACTTACAAAACACAGCGACAATTTAGGAGAGCTCCAGACAGACTTGAGCTAAAATTTACAAAATTGCAATTCTTATTCCCTATCTCTCTCTCTAAGTATGCAGACACAGTCGCGCAGCCTTGGCCGGTTCGGTTACTTGTGCGATATCGCTGGGCAACCCCTCATTCAGAATCGCATGTTCGCCCAACACTCGGCAATACCAAAGTGGATAGCCGTGCATCAACAACACTAGCAACAACACTAACAAAGTTGCCGGTATTCTTGGCAACGAGGGAGATGACTTCGGCAATGGACGAGCAGTAGGCGTGAATATGCTCGAGCGATGGCCTAATTGAGGCGTTGCCGGCCCAGTGCTCATGGACCTACTGAGGCGAAAGCAACACCAAGTATTTCACCTATTGTTAAACATCATGAGTACTTCAACAACGCTTTGAACTGACTCACAAGATCAATCTCATTCATACAGGTCTCGCATCTTCAGTTTCACTCCTCATTGAAACCTCACACTCAGCAACAATGCCTGCTTTTGAGTCCCCAGAGACCAAGGCGCAATCCGCCGAGGACTTGTCTTCAATGCCTGCAACTGAGCTCCCAGAACTCGTCACAAAGATGGATGACTTCAAGAACGGACTTAGCAATGGCCACACTAATGGTCATACAGGAGATCCATTCACACTTAGCCAAGAATATGCCTACACACCTCGCAAGATCAAGGTCTTCACCATTGGCGCAGGCTTCAGTGGTCTGTTGATGGCTCACAAGTTCCAACATCGCTTCCCTGAGATGGAAGATATCGTGGATCACACCATCTTTGAGGCTCGTAGCGATATTGGTGGTACTTGGCTGGCGAATAATTACCCCGGCGTTCAGTGCGACGTACCAAGTCATATTTACGTATGCTTTTCCTTGCAAACATTTGTAACGCTTACTTACTGTGTCTAGGCATTCCCATTTGACCCCAATCCCAACTGGGAGAGGTTCTACGCCAGTGGAGGCGATATTCTTGCTTACATGAAGGCGACAGTCAAGAAGTGGAATCTTGATCGCGACTTGCAGCTTAACAATCGCGTTATCGGCGCAGAGTGGCTCGATGATCTAGGTCAATGGAAGGTGACAGTTGAGCACGAGGGCGTGCAGAGGGAAGAGTTCTGTCATGTGTTGATCTCGGCGCAAGGAGTTCTTGTGTAAGTCCCCCCCATACACCTTCTTTAACATGCAAATACTGACTGTTCAAGACACGAATCGTGGCCCAAGATCCCTGGACTAAAGGACTTTGAGGGTCACACCACTCATTCAGCAAGCTGGGACCACGACTACGACTACTCCAACAAGCGCATCGCTGTCATTGGCAATGGATCATCAGGCATCCAAATAGTTCCTCAAATGGTAAAGCTGCCAGGAACAGAAGTCACAAACTTCGTCCGTGGTCCTGCTTGGGTGTATTACCGAGCTCCGCCCTCAAAGCACTTGGGTCGAGAAGACGATGATCCCAACCCCAGGTACTCAGAGCAAGACAAGGCGCGCTTCCAAGATCCAGAGCTTCATCTTCAACATCGCAAGGGAATCATCTCTCGTACCAATAAGTCATTCTACATCTTCCGAAAGGGCGAGAATAATGAGAGGGGTATGAAGTTGGCTGCGGAGCAAATGGCTCAGAAACTGAACCACGATCCTGTGCTGTGTTCGAAGCTTATCCCTAAGTGGGAGTTGGGTTGTCGTCGTATTACACCTGGTCCGGGATATCTTGAGTCATTCTTGCGGCCGAATTGCCATCTCACGGATAGTCCCATTACGCAAGTGACTAAGAAGGGCCTCAAGACTGCAGATGGCAAGGAGCATGAGGTCGACGTCAGTAAGTAACACCTGTTTCTCTCCGGGCCTGTCAAATACTAACCATTTATTAGTCGTGTATGCCACTGGCTTTGACGTTTCCTTCCGACCTCGCTATCCCATCGTCGGTTTGAACAACATCGACCTCCGAGAGCAATGGAAAGAAGATCCCGAAGCATACATCTCAGTCGCTGTCCCATCCATGCCAAACTACTTCATGATGATGGGTCCTAACTGTCTCGGCGGTCACGGGTCCCTCGTCGAATCTCTCAATTGGACAGGTGACTACTTCGTCAAATGGATCAAAAAGATGGCCACCGAAGACATCAAGTACGTCGTCCCCAAGAAGGAAAAGGTCGACGCATTCATCAAGTACTGTGATCAAGTCCACAAGACTCTTGTCTGGAGTGGTGGATGCACGAGCTGGTACAAGAGAGGTAAAGTTGACGGTCGAGTTACGGCGTTGTTTGGTGGAAGCGCCCATTTGTTCAATCGCATGCTGGGTGACATTCGTGCGGAAGACTTTGACATTACTTACAACACTGCGAATCCGTTTAGATTCATGGGTAATGGGTTCACGGCGTTTGAGATGGATCCCGAGAGCGATTTGTCGTGGTATGTTGAGAAGGCAGAGACGCTTCGTTGTTAAATGTGCGATTGAGTAGTAGAATACCATTTAAAGTACTAATGATAGCATTAGAACTTGAATTTTTAGTTTATGTTTGAACCTGTTATATAAACTGTGATTGATCAAAAGAATGTAATGAGAGACACCTCATAATACGAGGACGAGGTTCAATACAGACCAAGTGGCCACGCGACAACATCTTACGCCAAATGCTGTTGTATTACTATAGAATGTCAAGATTAATATTTGAAAAGTCAAAATTGTAATCAACAAATGGCTCCAGCAGGTCATGGTAACGATTAAGCAAGTCTTCGTGGAACACGGCGTTCTCTGGCGACGGCAAAGCTGTCGCCGTAGTCCCGAATTCATCATCGGCAAGCAAACAATCCGCAATTTGACTTGTAGACCTAGTCACAAATGGAAACAG
>PVPY01001154.1:0-13518 GCA_002982035.1 Fusarium algeriense | reverse complement strand
TATTCAATTAATACGGTAGTGATACAGAGTAGCGTGGTGATTTTTGACGGTTCACAATTTTACTTAATAAGTTCATTAGAGTACGTTCTCACGACTAACGATGCATCGAGGAAGTGGGCGGTGTCACATGACGAAATTATATGAGTTGACTCATGAGTCTGAGTTTAACTCATGAGTGAGTCATGATCAGATCGAAACTCATATGATTGAGTTAGGGGGGGTCGAAACTCATGAGTTAACTCAAATGCCCAGGTATGAATCTCACCGTCTCCCCGCATAGGTCAAACAGCCGGTCAAGAGCTGCGACGATAAACAAGAGCTTGTGCTTGTCTGCCACTGAGCTGCTAAGCGCTTGCCCGTCATGCATACCCAGATAGAGGGCGACCTGGGGCGATGTCACGGGCAACAGCGCTCATCATATATCAACTCAATCAATCAATCACCCGAATCAAATCAATCAAATCAATCAAATCGTCGAATTTTTCCTCTCAATCAAATCAATTCATGCATTTCGAAAGTTGAAATAATTGATATATTACAAATGTATCATGCGATCGTCTAATATCGAGGCAAAATTTCAGGTCTTCCCGGACCACTACCCTATACCAGATAGTTACAGATGAAGGTCTACTTTCTAATTGCGGTGGGTCAGCCCCAAAACCAAGTACCTACTATCGTGTTCTAACGCGTAACCCCACCACGCGTATGCAATCTGGAACGCGTTTCCCAACCATGTCGCGCCACCAAGACAGCCCCTTCTACATATGCTTTTTTTGGATTTCATCAGCAAAATGTTGAATTCGCCGCTCTCCCCATCGCCAGCAACGTTGACGCCTTGCCCCACACCTGCCTCTTCCGTCTTCTCACGATTGTCTCAGCCTAAGACGGTTGCCAAACAGTTGGAAGTGTTGAGACAGTGTGGCTAAGGTGGTCCGACCTACTGGTGGCTGGGATGTGGATACTATTTAAGGAGCTGTGCTCCTCTCAGGCACATGTAACTTAGAACTGACAACAACATAATCAACCCGTTTTTGCTTTAACAATAAAGACCTCGCACTAATAACAAATTGGGTGTCAAGGCTGAACTTCCCTAAGCTGGCGCTAGCCATATTAGGAAATGTAACGCTTGCTCGAAGAGTCATTCTATCGCAATATTACCATGACATGCCGCGACAGCAATATTAATTCCAAATGGACAAATCTTCATTTTTTATGCTCTTTAGACCAGAGAACTATATAATAGAATTAAGTTTAGCCAAAAAATTGGTGGCGGCCTTGAAGACCTAAGTCGCATTTGCCTACTGGATTCTTACTCACCTCGCCAATCAGCGGCCTTTTCGCGTCTGACAAGCATCACGTGCTTGGAAGCCCCCGAGTGGTGTATAAAATCAGATCGCAAGTTGCATGTGAATTTCAGCCTGATTCTCTCAAATAATATCACTATAATCTCCAATCAGTATGGCACAGCGTCTGTGTGCTGCGTGTTCGCGCTTCGCAAAAGACTTTGCTGAGGCAGAAGAAAAAGTCTCGTTTCCCCGCGCTCAAACCCTTGCCCCCAACATCCATGCTCTTCGAAAATCAGCGCAGAATGACTGCCAGCTTTGCCAAATTATCTACCAGTCATATTTCTATAACATCTTTGTATCCTGGTCAGAGGAGACGTTTCCCATTCACCTCCAGACATGGTCTTATAGCCCTCTCCGCGACGACCGGCTGCCTTCACCTGGTCAAGACCCAATAAAGCCAGAGTTGTTGTCAATTGGTGTCGGAAAGACAATAGAAAGTAGTGTGTGGCATGGTGAACCACTGATCGTGAATAAGGAAACAGAAGGATTAGTCAAAGCTCGCTCTTCACGCACCTCGAGTTCTATCGCCGATCTGTCTTCAGATGAAGGCGTTGAAAAGGCTGTTGCATTAGCCAAAGAATGGTTAGCAACTTGTTGCACCAATCACACCAAGTGTTGTATGTCGCCTGACAATCAACATCTAGCAGAGACATTACCAACAAGAGTAATTGACGTTGGCTCTAAGGACGAAGGACTTGCCCCAAAGCTCTTTATACCGACTCATCCCCTTCAGGATATTAAATATGTTGCTTTGAGCTACGCATGGGGATCTGGCCACGACTTCGCAAAGACTACAGCGTCCAATCTCGATGAGATGACCAGATGTTTGCCCTGGGATAAGCTTGCAAAGACAATACAGGATGCCATTATATTCACGAGGAAATTATCGATCAGATACCTATGGGTCGATGCCCTCTGCATCTTGCAAAGCGAAGGACCAGATGATGCACAACATAGAGCTGACTGGTCCTATGAAGCCGCTAGATTTGGTCAGTACTATCAAAACGCCACCTTGACGATCGCGGCAACCGGGGCTATATCATCCAGCGAAGGGCTATTTCTACGAAGACCGGCACTTGAATTTGACCCAGAGCCGGTTATTCTCAAACAAAACACGAATAGGGGCGAGACTAACGTCTTTATCATTCAACCACCGACTCCATTATGGGGTCCAGCCATACGAAATGCTGCTCTTCGAACCAGGGGATGGGCCATCCAAGAAAGAGTCTTGTCAAAGAGGATACTACACTTTGGCGCAAGTTATTTGCTATGGGAATGCCATGAAAGCCGGGTTACAGAGACGAACCCCGGCGACACCGACTCTCTTGCCTATAGCGATACAGGCGAAGACTTTATTTCTGCCTTCAAAGACATGGATAACCGCCAGGAAGATGACATCATGAGATCTTGGTATCAATTTATAGATGTTTACTCTTCGACGAACTTTTCTTTCCATACAGACAAGCTCCCAGCTTTGTCAGGAATTGCGACTAGGATCAAAGACCGCTTTCCACAGGACTACATCGCGGGAATATGGGAGTTGGCTATTCCAGAAGGACTGGCCTGGATGGCCCGGGAAACGGAAGAGCCCGACCCGGGCTCTGATCTACCGTCATGGTGTTGGGCCACCAGACGGTCCGTTTCATTCTTCTTCGTATGGGACAACAACGATTGGAATCCAATGATACAAGTCAAGTCCTGGTCAGTCACGACAAATGGTCCGCAGACATCGGGTCAAATACTCCAAGCAAGGTTGATTATTAGTGGCCTTTTCAAGGGAATAGATTTATCCGACCCAAGCCTGATTTTCAAATGCGGTTCCAAGACCGATGCTGAATGGACAGACAACGTCACAAGCCTTACTGCTTTAGACCCTGGGTTCTCAGTGGATCGGCTTGTATTCATTGATGACGCGAGGTCTATTAAGACTATTGGCAACCATCACCCTTGCCTCTTAATCGGAAAATCACATGTTCCTTTATCGGATGTTACAGGGAAAACATTGGTAGGAGTTGCGCTTATATTGGAGCCCACAGGCCGTGTGGGAAGGTTCCAAGAGTATAGAAGAATTGGACTTGCATCTCTCTCCTTCATGGAATACTGGGCTGATGTTCAAGATATGAGAACAGTTGAGCTTGTATAGATCCCGCGAGGCGTTTTAATTCTTATGTGCTGAATGATGATGCTAAAACAGCTGATTGGAAACGTTCTGAAGACTATCTAAGTTTGAACTTGGAAAGTGCCAAGTCGACGGTGTACAATGCTATTTACTTTAATTCTATCCCATTACAGTCTTGGAGCAGTACACACAGTGTGTGTACTGCTTAGAGCTGCAATTGCCTACTGGAGTAATATACATAACATAACATAACTTGTTGCCATTGAGTGCACTGGTGAACGGGATGTAATTTCATGAAAGTAATGACGACAAGGGTTTGGTGCACGGACGAAAAGTGTGTAATTTAGTAAATTACAAGCAGCCCTTGGTACAGTAGGGCCGAACCCAACCTCGTGTTGGGCTGCGACGCTATGACCTTCTCGCCTCAGTTCAAAAACTCAGATTGGTTTATCACCCTGAATACTCAAGTAAATTCGACACTAGTTTGCTCTTTCAATGCATTAAAATGGCATACGAACATATTGACTGGGATCTTTCAGAAGTCGTTAATCCAAAATACGTCGCTGCGGTCCGTACCCTCATTAAACACAACTATCCACAGAGACAATCGAAGAGCAGTAAATCTCCATATCCTAAGGAACATCTCGGATCCTAGTCTTTCATTTTATCCATGGATAAAGAATGATCAGGAAATATTACATCGCTATAATCCATTTCGTTTCAGGATCCCTTACAATCTTACTGCATTGAACAATTTTTTCGAGTTTGATTACACCAGATGCTTGAACCCTTATGGCCTAAACATCACGCCTGCGGAGGAGCGCCTAAACTTCCTTAGAGAATATCGCCTATTATATGCCGACATCCTCGAGGCTTTAAATGGAGATGATAATGCAGAGTCAAGACTGCGGACGAAAATCTACACAGACAACATGTATCAGCGCGCTGGAATTCATACCAGACATTTGAATCTTCCACAGAGGGAGAGTGATCAAATCGATTTCAGACTTTCACTGCTCGCTCATCTGGCCCTGGATATAGTTAGATCTGATGAGGAAGCTATTTCCACCGCCGCTAGAGTTAAAGTCCTAAAGCTGCTTTCTAATTTTGATATCGACTCCGTCGCCGCGGCATTCTCTGCTTACAACAAAGGCTTCTTATTGCACGAGTCAGAGTTCGTGGAAGACTTGATTCCCAGATCGTTTATCAAGCATGCGACGGAAAAGGGGGGATCACCCCATAATGATCTCTTCACCCGGAATACCACAATCCAGAGTATATTCTGCATGCGACCCCTGTACGGCGAAATCGATTTCGATGCAGGACTGTCTACTTTACTTCATCATCACCAATCTGAGACTGTGCAGATCAGTGTTGCTAATAATATGGCAATAAAGTAGTATATTGCAATATAACCCATATGATATGGAATTTCTCATATTGTAACAATATGATATGAAGGTTTTGATATTGCGACAATATAATATGAGGATGTCTATATTGGCAATATATTATTTATATTGGGATGCTAGTCCTGGGGTGAAATTGCCTCTTGACAGTACCGGGCAAGCCTTACCCTATACTAGCGACAGGGATACTTGGCATTTTATTGGCTAAAACGCGGCCACGCGTTGTTTCCATGGGTCAAGGGAGGTATGATTGGTACTAACCATGTTCAGCTGGTCACCTCTGTCCATTTTTGTCACTGTCGAGCCGAGGCAGAGTTACCGCCATGCCTCAATAGCGCCTCCCTTTTGTAAAATGGTCACAACGAAAGAGAGTCGTCAATTTCAGTCGACTTCGCGACGAAATTTGTGCAGAAGCAGTTTAGTGATGAGGTCACGTGGAATATATTGGATGTATTGTCACACTGCCAATATGTTGGGTTCTTGGCAATAAATACAATATGAGCCATGTTCATATTGGGTAATACAATATGCACTCCCTGACAATACAATAATATTGCGAAAGGGTTCATATTGCCAATATCGTATTGTTTATATTATTAGCAACACTGGTGCAGATTTTACTTAGTTTTCTGCGCCTCAACGTGGCAGTCGTGGCGCTGCCCAACAACACTTCGCCTGGTCCCATGATTATGAAAAAAGAAACCGCGAATCAACAAAACTTGTTTTCCATTCGCTAGTTCAGCTAAGCCAACTGGATTGCATACAGAAAAGAGAGTTATTCGGTGTTAAGGCGAGCTACCGCACAAGTACCAAAAACGCCAGACCGTCTAGTTTCCAATCTCGTATTGGTGCTACAACTGGTGTTGGAGGAGTTTGCGACGAACTGGAATCTCTTTCTAAAGAGTCTTTGATCGCTCTGGTTCGCCAACACCGAGCATACATCGAGCGCTTGGAAGAATTTCCCCCACCATTGACCCCGAAGTCAACCACCACAAAGCCATCATTCGGTGATCCAAAAGGATATTTCCAGATATTTGGCCTCGATCCTAGAACTCCAGAGAACATCGATGAGATCTTGACCACCTATTATCGCGCCTTGGCATTAAAATGGCACCCGGACAAAAATGGCGATGACCTTGAGAAAACTCAGAAATTTAAGAAGCTCCAGACCGCATGAGGTACTTTCAGATCCTGAACAACGCAATCGTTACTTGACTCTTGGTCGCTTTTAAAGTAGTGGAAGTTGAAAAAATGATGTTCTATCAACTCAATCTCCATCGACTAGCGGACAACGCAACTTGGCCGGCAAAGAGTATATTGGTTTGGTGCTTTTACAATTTTTAACAGAAAATTAGATTAAGTTAAGATTGAAGTTCCGTCTATCATAAAGTTACAGCGTAATTCAACCTCAATATTCGCATTTTAATATATAACGTTCTCTTCGCTAAGCCTAAAAATGGCTAACACATGGATGGCTAACTAACGAATGTACGAAATACCTAGAAGATATCTAGGATGAATGGAGGCGGTTCGGGTTTTGCCACCTTCTGACCAAAGTTGCGGAAATTGTGTAGCTCCGCCAATGCAGATAGCGAACCTGAAACCCTATACTTCTGTCATACCTACCTCGTGAGCCGTCAAAAAGGGTTCGACAAGTGACTGAAGTCCGGACCAATCCGGCCTAGACCGAACCCTTAATCCCTCCAACCTCTCCCATTCGTCGACGCCCCGGTTAGCGCAATGGTTAATTATGAACCTTTTTAAGATAATCCTCTAATGCTATGCGACCTCGGCAGACATACTGGTCTCAATCATCTCAATAAAGTAGATAGCAGATTCCATTATAGAAAATACTAAGGGACTGAATCGGACAGGCGATCGGCAATAATCGCACTATCCTAGATATCTCGCTGGGATCTTATACAAGAGGTAGATAGTCAAAACTTCTCTTAAATCGGCACGGATTGAGTTCTAGTGTTATTAGATATGCTAGGCAATATTATTTTGTAGTATAACACCACACTCTTTTCAAACAATAATACGCCAAGAAGGATCGTAGTAAAAGAGATCTTGGAATTCCACAGTGAAAGGCGATTATATTCTGCTAGTCATTGTAAAGCATCAGCTTGTAAGGACCGTTAAAAATAAACCTCGGATGAAAATCACAGTAGAAAATGTCGATAATGTAAGAAAGCTAAAGTACGCGTTTACACGCGTGAGTAACGCGCCGGCAGACCGTCGATCAAAACGGGAAAGATAAGTCGCCATAGTATGGGCGTATGGAAATAGACCGGAGATAGACATATACGTGCGAAGTGGACAGGGGTACGCGACAATTAGGAATAGAAGAGTAGGGCGGCGAGGACCGACCACAGCGCAACACAACTCGAGATTCTGACGAAATCCGAGGCTTGGATCGAGATAGTGTATTGCCAGGAGCTCACGTTACCACCAACCGCCTCGAACCCACGACACAGAAGTGCGATGTAGTGATGGTTGCCTCCATGGGTCCCTTGGAGATAAGCACAGCAATGAGCAGGATGGAATATGAGAGCAGTTATAATATTCAGTGGCGGTAGAATTATCCTAATGTGTCTGTCTTACTGCTCAGGCATTTCTGTTCATAGCCCCAAGGTTGTTTTCAGCTATTCAACTTGGCACCACTCCTTTCTCCCTAGTAGTACAACAAATACATCAGCATAATTTCATTTGCACTCGCGTATTACCCGCCAAGCTTTACGGGAGACACTTACCAAAGGTCAGGCTTATTAGCAATAAAGTTTGTCATCAATTTGTAGCATGCTTCGTTATTCAGCACGACTACCTCGATGCCGTGCTGCCGGAGAAATTTCTCGCGTCCCGTCAGGTTTTTATTTTCGCCAATAACCACTCGTTTGACCTTGAAGAATACAGCGGCTCCCGCGCACATTGGACACGGGGATAGAGTGGTGTAGAGCGTTCCGTTCTTGAATGAGGCGAGAGAGTGGTGTTTTGCGTTCTCAAAGGCGCATGTTTCACCCTGTATAACGAAACCAGACAGTCGTCAATATTAATTTCCAGGTCAATAGTCGAATTATAAAGGGAGTACGGAGGCAGGAATCTTACGTGTAGAATTGCGCTGCCATCTTGGACATAACGGTTTCGCCCGGTCCCAAGAATTGCTCCATTGGAACTGACAATGGCCCCACCGATGGGCATACCGCCTTCCTCTGCGCCGGCTTGAGCCTCCTGCAGGGCAGCGAGGAAACCAGGGTCTGACGTAGACATTTCTCAAACGTGTATAGATCCGGGACCCTAAGTGTAGCACGGTGAGAGAAATGTGACGGAATTGGCCGAGGTCTAAAAAGTCAGGTCGGGCAGTGTCGTTCCAGGGTGGACATGTTCTTTCTGGAAAGGTCAGTCCTATATAGGTTCAATCAAATCTTATCTACGAATCCTTACAGATGTCTTACATTCACTGTTAGTGCTAAATATTAGTATGATGGCAAATCAGAAAGCGGCCTTTGAACGAAGATATTGTGCCCCACCATTCAGCCTATTGTTTCCTTCTACGGACAAGATCGACGCGACAGCCACCCATACACCCGTTCCAAGATAAGATGGGGAACACCTCATGCCAACCTTGTGGGTACCATGGTCCAATAGTCGGGTTACCCGTATCCTTGGCCTAGTCAAAGGTTGATAATAATTCTACGTCGTCACAATGTTGTCTTATGATGAAAGTCACAAACCACGAAAGCCTAAAATAAAGGTGTGGATGGGTCGCAAGCGTCTCAGCTTTGGGTGTAAATGAGCAGCACGGACTCATGGCAGTGTCTGAAATTGAGATATTTGTACATGCGGTTGAGGAATTCTACACCTAGAGGACATTATGCTGCTTCCTCTGGATCCTCCCAATCGTCTGAAAAATTGTACGACTCGAAACACGTTCCTATGGCACCCTCTGTGTCGAAAAACATGAATTCGCATGTGCCTTTCTTCCCATGCCAAGTCCCTGACTGCACGACATTGTACCCTCGACTTTGGAACTCCTCCCTTCTCTGCTGCGGAGGTATATGATGACAATCAAACGCCACATGGTGAATACCCTCGCCGCGTCTGTCAAGGAAGTCGCGCATAATAGACGGCCCAGACACGGGCTGCATGATCTCCCAAACGATGTCGCCGTGCGTAGCGAAGGCGACAAGCAGCTCGAACTCGCAAGGTTGGCCAAGATATTGGCGATCAGAAACAGTACTCCCGTTGAACTCGTAGATGTGGAATGGGCCAATGCCGAGCTCCGATAGCCCAGATGCAGTTCTTCTGCAGTCGGAAGAAACGATGCATATTTCCACAACCTTGCCTAGAAACGGACTGAGCTGGTTGGGTGTTGTGCTGGTGCTTGAGTTCATTGTGCTCTTGAGAGTGGGAAGGTCGGAGAATACGTGAGCGAAAGGTAGTAGAGCTTTGGTGCCTAGGTTTCTGACCGGGGAGTGTACAGCGCAAATGACTGCGTAGCTCAGAAAGAAGAAGGTTTTTATCCTCTCTCTTCAATCGCTTGATCTCTTTTTAAAGCATCGTCTGCCTCCGAGGCACTGGGACGCCACTGACGAGATCCATTCAGGGCAGCTAAGCTCCTTTTGGAAAGTATAGGCTGTGGTGCTCCCCACCTCTTGACTGATGGGGAATAGCTAAGTTTCCATGTCGAAGGGTGAGACAGAGAATCAATCTTATATCCTAAACCTGCCAATTTGATCCACGTCGAGTTGCAAGCCAGCACTCTCTGTCATCATGAGCCCGTCCAGGACCGCGAAGAGTAGCGGCGTCGTAGCCAAACCAACAAGGTCCCGGAATGGCTGCCGCGCGTGCCGTCGTCTGCATCGCAAATGCGACGAGCAGCACCCGCAGTGCGCCAATTGCCTCAGCGTTGGCAAGACATGCTCGTACAACAAACCTCTATCCTGGGGCGGACGTCCGTTTGGGAAGTCTCCTTTTGGGAAGGCGTTGGCTGCAAGTGTCGTGCCCATCACCTCGACCGAGACCAGCGCCTCTACAGGTAAGGGCCTCACTTGGTGTCCTCTGCGTGAGATGGAGGAGTTGACAGTGGCTAGACCGGGAAGAGGCATTATCTTATGTGTATTCCCTGGCTCAACCGACACGGCCCCAGCCTTCTGAAGAGGGCAGTCCTGTTGCTAGATCCGTCAGCCCTTGCAGTCGCGTCCATTCCTCCACACCAAGCCCCCTTCGCCTGAATCCGAGCTGGTTGTCCGGGATATCCAAAGAGCATTTATCCTTAATCGATCATTTTTCACACAACCTCATCCCTTGTTTCTCCCTACATCCGGTCCAACCCGGGAACTTCTGCGCCAACTTTATACCTCTGGCTCTGAACGCTAATCACGGAACACCTCTCCTTGCCGCCATTCTCATGTGCGCATCAGTCCATCGGGACGCGCTTAGCTCACCAGAGAGTGATATGCGCTTTATGAACCTTTATCAGACATGTATTCGCCATTTGAGACAAACCAAAACTGGTGAAAATGCCGAAGTGGATGATGTTTACGTCGCTACTGCATTGATATTATGTCTTACGGAGATCTTGACCGGAGGGACCAAGTCGGGGAGCTGGAGAATGCATCTAAACGGCGCCGCTGCTCTCCTCGATGGCTTTGCCCCGGACGCCGAGGACGAAAGTAAGTCGACAACAACGAGGCTCTTTCTGTGGCGCTGGTGTCGATCGCTACGAGCGAATGCGCTGTCGTCTGCACAACCAGCGCTGCCATCCCTTATCGGCCCGAGGTTAGATGACACCAAGTTGATGGATTCCAATTACATCGATGTCTTTGACGGGTTTTCCACCAGCTTACTGCCGGTCTTTCGAGAGATCAACGACTTTGCTCAAGAAGTGACTGCACTCGACGAGCTCGAGGAACATGACACGGAAGCACCACGATCCATTGGCTTTCTGCGTTCTATGCTACAGACTCGCTGCAGCCGACTTATTGCCAAGATAAAAGTCATGTCTAAGCAACCGGTCAGCAGGCTGGACCCTCTGATTCCATCCTCTCAGCAGGACGACCATTTCGCCGACTTTATGTTGCTGAACGAGGTCTATCACCACACCGCTCTGCTTGAACTCTACCAAAGAGTCCTAGATAAACCTCCGTTCGATCCCGAGGTACAGGACGTGGTCAAGTCCGGTATTGACTGTCTCCGTCGACTAAAGTTAAACGACCATGCTTCCCCCGGCGTCGCAACGTTGCATCCTATATTCGCGATTGGCTGCTCTGTAAGTGCTGTCGAGGACAGGCTTTTCGTGCTGGATTGGCTGGAGAATATGAGGAAGCACTATTCCATGGGGAACGTGCAGTCTTCAAAATGCTTCTTGCTCGAACTGTGGCAGCGGAATGATGCATTGGGGACAACGACTACTCATCTTCAGTGGAACAGGTTCATGCGTAAGTTTTCTATTCCGCACATCTTATTCGTTGTCTGACCAGTTTTCTAGAGCAAAAGGAGTGGGATCTGTCATTATATTGATCAGCTCTGTGGTAGTTTAGTGGTCAACAACCCTGTCTGTATGCTGTGTGCACGGCCACAATGACGCTATCAGTAGGCAATCAGAGGATTTATAGCAGGTTTAAACAACCTCACGTAATAATGCAGCAACATGTGATCTGAGGTCGATTAACTAGATAAGTAGAAATAAGCAGAAACCCTATTCATATCCTTGCACCTCACCCGAGTTCCAACCAAACCACCAAAAATTCGAACTCTCAACCAACGCTTGCAAGCATGGCTTCAACTTCCAAGGACTCACTCATCGCCCTGGTTTCGGTAGGACATGCTGACCAGCTGATGGCTATACTTTCGAATGATCAAGAGCCTCCATCAGAAGAGACTATCCAGGACCTTCTCGCGACAGCTGTGAAAAGCTCCCAACTTGATGTGGTCAATTTCCTTTTGACACAGTACTCCTCTGTTCCACTGAACGAGGAGGTTGTTCGAACAGCGGTCAACACAGGCTCAATTCCCATTATGAAAGCCCTGCTCGCCCGGGATCCATCTGCGATCAACATGCCGTTCGATCATCGCGGCTCGCCCCTCATCGTGGCTTGCATGGGACGGCAGAAAGCCGAGTACTTGCAATATCTCCTTGAAGCAGGCGCTGACCCGAACCAAGACCCGGATGCAGCTGCCTTCCCACTCGCGCTAGTGGCAGCATTTTACAATGACCCCGCAGTGATCGACATGCTGCTGCAATATGGCGCTCGTCTCGAGCGCTCAGGCGCGTTGGGAGCTTCCGCACGGCTAGGAAATGAACTGATGATGCGCTGTCTACTGGACCGCGGGGCGCGGCCCGACACTGATGCTACAACTCTATCAACTGGTGGTTCGCCTCTCCATACCGCAGTCAGGGCTGGGCATGTTGGCGTGGCTAAGATTCTGCTGCAGCATGGCGCTGATCCCAAAGCTGTGGATGACAGTGGTACTACAGCCATTGACGCTGTTGAGAAGATGAGACAGAAGGGGAAGGACATGTCAGAGATGTTGGAGGTTCTGAGAGGGAAATAGACATGTCAGGCAATTTGTCAGGTGTGATCAATCAGTGATTATAATTAAACCACATGAATTGATTTAATGCAAAGCAAATCGACACTGTCATTGGGTGCCTGCAGTATATTGTTCTGGCTAACTATAGTAGCCATGCTGACATCCCTGGCATTAAACCTAGGTCTATGCCTCCTAACTCCATTAAACTATGGCAGGAAGGTGTTGTTATTGAGACGTTCAAGTTGGTCAAGGAATGAGTCTTTGACGAAGAAGGTCTTCATGAGATCCTAGTTGATACTCCTGGGTCTTACCCCGGATGTAGTGGCACTCGCACCCTTCGGGGCAACGTGGCTGACCTGAAATCTGATATCGCTTCAAATGGCCGAGGGATCTAGTTTGTCAATGCTCTTAATCAGGGGTATCTCTGGCTTATTATCCATGTTTATATGGAAGCTATCCAAGATAACGCAGCACAGGTCGTTAGGAAACTACTGAAGCAGTTCTCTAACCCGTTCGAAGGCCAGGATCTGGAGGCTGTCGACCATCTCGATAACGGAACACCCCCAGTGCTTAAGATTACTATCAACAGTGAGACTGGCGATTCTTGTTTCGACTTTACAGGCACTGGCCCAGAACACCACGGCAATCTCAACTGTCCTCCAGCAGTTATGTATTTGGGCATTACGGTAAGAAGAACCCAATATCATATAAGTATTATTGCTAACAGGTGGTTTGACGCAGTATTGCCTACGATCAATGATTGCCAGAGAGACTCCCCTTAATCAGGGCTTCTTGAGGCCAATCAAGTTGAAAATGTCACTTCACACACTTCTCTTGCCCTCGCTCAAGTCATGTTGGAAAATCCGGGGATCCCCCTTCCCTTCAGGATTCAGACTGTTAGTCTGAAAGTCCTAGATTTAGAGTTCAAAGTCCTAGATGAAATCATCTAGAGATATAAACCCGAGAAGAACTCTCATCTCAATAATGAACAATCAAGTTTCATAAAATATTTTCACCCAGCACTACTGCGCAATATAAACAACAATGGATGACATTTGGCGGTTTGCTTCCCCGTCAAGACACATTGCCCTTTATCAAGGCTTAGTTATTT
>PVPY01001153.1:0-44272 GCA_002982035.1 Fusarium algeriense | reverse complement strand
GTGTAGGTATGGATGGCCCTAAGTACCGAGATGATGACTAAACAAGTATGATTAAGGGAGCATCATGAGAAGAATAAACGTGGCTCACCGGTCAAGTCTGCCTAGCCGAAGGATTCACATACTTTTTTTTTAATTTTTTTTTTTTTAGAAAGCCCTATGTTTCCGGAAGCCCTAGATTTTCGTAAGCATTCGGGCCAATTGAGCAGATTAGATGCTGTTGTATGTACGTGAGGCGGAAAGCTTGAAATGCAATTGGTCGATCTATACGCGCATGGAGGGAGACTAGTAGCCCTCCAAGGCCGGAACTTTCGTAGCGGGGACTTGGCATGACACCACTGACGAAGCCTCCCTGCATCATCATCATACGCACGCTTCACATCCTCAGTCGTTCTTATCTGGGCCACTCGACGGCTCATGCGGAATACCTACCACAAGTAACTCCGGTGACTGTATTACAAATGGATCGTTCTATACGCGCTCCACGGGTGAGAGCCTTTTCACGCAAGACTCGAACCGGCTGTCTCACATGGTAAGTCTGTCTTTATGCCGCATATCCATATCCACCTTCACCGACTGAGTAACAACCAGCAAAAAAAGACACAAAAAGTGCGATGAGGAAAAACCCACGTGTAAGAGATGCAGGGATGGGGGATATGTCTGTGATGGATATACGCCACAATCAACGGTTGTCACGACAAAGACGCAGAACCGTTCTCTGCCAATTCTAGCTGCCAAGCCGACACAACCTCTGCTACCGGGCGATGCCCTCGAGTCCAACTATTACGTTTACTTTTTCTCTGATATCATCAGCCAGCTGGAGATTACTCCATATTTGAACAAGGAGTTCTGGAATAGGAATATTCTGATTCCTAGTCAGAGCAGTGACTGCGTTCGACACGCGGTGCTTGCGTTGGGAGCGACGCATTGGCAGTATTCAAAAAGCAACCAATTGGCAGCGTCTCTTGATCGATTCGTTCTGAGGCATTATAACGAGGCTATATCGAAGCTTACAAGCAACCAAGCATGCCCTCCAGACATGTCAACTGTTCTGACGTGTTGCATTTTATTCGTTATCCTAGAAAGTCTTCGTGGGGACTTTGGCGAGGCAGTTCGACATCTCGAGTCCGGTACCAGGATCCTCACGAACCATGCTCCAAAAACATACCTCCCCAACCGCGACTATGAAGAACTTGCAGCAATATTCCACGCAATCGCTTCCCAAGTCGCCATATTTTCTCCAGAGCGCGTGTTTCCCGACGTGACGCATCTGCTAACGCCAACCAAGAAACAAAAACGAATCAAAGGTGAATTCCGAACCCTCGACGAAGCCGAGGATGTCATGAACCAGTTCGACGACGCCGTGACTCATATTTCGTGGGATCTTGATCAGGAATGGGAGAATGAAGAGTCAGAGTGCTGCACGCAGTGGTGCATACTACGACAGAACGTACAGATCTGGCAATGTCAATTCGAAGCCCTCGTGGAGAAATTAAAAGCCAGAAAAGAGCCGATCGACTGGGAAAAAGTTCTCAACCTTCGAATTCAACATAAACTCTGGGAACTTTTGATCGAAGAAGAATCCAACGTTGATGAAACCTGCGAAGCTCATCTTGATCCTGGCGAATGCAATACTCTGCTTGATCAACTTGAAAAGCTATGGTGTAACCCAACGCGTCCACGCTTTGGTCTCAAAATCGATCTCACAGCGGCCTTGTTCCAACTTTATGTTTACTGCACGGACGAGAATGTCCGACAGAGGATTATTTTCATGTTGAGAACGCAGGGTAGGAGGGAGATTATCTGGGATAGTAGACAATTGGCGGACTTTTTGGAGAACGATATGGTGCTAAGAGCCGTGGGTTTACAAAACGAGAGATGGCCTGAAATAGGACCGTCAGCAAACGATGGCGCATTATTGGTGTTTCGACCAAAGGGTTCAAGGGAAAGCTCCGAATCTTCTAATTGATCATCATCTTCAGCCCCAATATGCAAACATTCACTCTCTGAAATGAAGCGCTCCATTCAAATGGTTAGAGCATGTCACCAAGTGGGGGGGGGGGGTGTTTTGTACGCGCTGTCTAATCAGAAGATGACATCAAAGCGCTAATGAAACCATCAAGGCATTGCTTGTCAAAGCGGCTGAATCTTGCATATATTAATAAGGAGGGAGCTGTACGCACTTCAAGAGAGGATTTGATGGATTATACGCGATGCTGGGCTGTGAGGCGCGAAAGACAACTTGGTTGGAATGCTGATCGTGGGCAAAATGGGTATAAATACATCAACCAAGACTGTTCCTCCGACTTCATCAACATCATCAACATCATCAACTTTGTTACACAAACATAGCAGCTCCTCAACTGCCCAATAAAATATCAAAATGCTCTTCAGCAAACCAATCTCCGTCGCAATGGCGATCATCTCCTATGGAGTATCAGCCGCTTTATGCGCACAACCACGCCCCAAAGCAGTCGTATACCGCGGCCCAGCTTCATCAGAAGGTTGTCCCGAAGGCATCCACGACCTGCTCATCTCCTCGCCCTCCAATTTTGAAGTCGTCTACGCAGGTCCCAATGAGAAAATGGATGTAATCGAAGCTCTCAAAGGCGCAACAATCTACGCTCACGGCGGCGGACCAAACTGGAGCAAAGCATACCGCTCTACAAAGAAATACGAAAAAGCAATTCAGGAATTCGTCAACTCGGGTGGTCATTATCTTGGCTTTTGTCTCGGTGCTTACCTCGCCGGACCAAAGAATGGATATAATTTACTCCCCAAGGGTGTTGATACAGAGCAAGAGATCGAACGTCGTGGTGCGCAGGCCAAAGGGGAGGAAGACACTGTCATCAACGTTGATTGGACGTTTGGATCTGGCAAGACGGAGGATAAGAGATGGTTGTACTTTCAGGATGGTGTTGTGATTAGGGGTATGGATGGAAGCAAGCCGGGTAAGGTTGTCGGACGGTATTCGGCAAATGGGGATGTTGCTGCTTCTATTACACCTTTTGGAAAGGGCTGGGTTGGACTTGTTGGACCCCATCCTGAAGCTGATCAGACGTGGTGTAAGTTTTGACCTTGATGAAGTACTTGGTTTGGAAAGAGTCGCTAATTGTGTGCAGATGATGGTGCGGGTATCAAGAACCCTGAAGGTATCAGATTTGATATTGGGCATGATTTTGTCGAGGCTACCTTTCATGCAGGCTCCCACTAGAGCTCTTTGTTTGGAAGGCTTTGGTCTATGGTACTCATGGGTTTGTCCCAGGGACTTGAAGGGTGAATGGAGGAGCATATAACGGTAGCGGTTTCGTGCATGGATGGCAGCTTTTCCTTCTCGAACTTATTTGGAGTTTTGCCTGACCGGTTTTTTTATATCTACTTTCATAGTTGGGCAACAGCTAGATAGTCCTGATGAATATCACCCCAGCACATTCACAATACATTGGTTTACAAGATTGACGAGAAGTGAAGGTTTCATTAAGCTAAGAAATACTCTAGCATGAGTTACAAGATCAGCAAAGCCAATCCATCGGTATAAAATCCGCACAATTCTGAGGTCAGGGTTAAGGCTCATCGTATACGTTGCACTTAGTGCAGACCAACAGCCTTGCGAATAGAGTTGATGAGGATGTTGTTATAATCACCACCAGCCTCGTAGGTAGCGAATCCAGCAAGATGGTGCTTGAGGACAAACTTGCCCTTCTCGTAGAAGGACTGAGCGTTATCGTAGCTGACATAGATCTCACGCTTAGCATCGTAAAGGACAGGCTGTTTTCTAGTTAGTACGGTGCACCTGAGATTCTTAGATTCGACTTACGGTCTTGCTGCAGTTGTCCCAAGCAGAAGCAATACCAGCAGCAGGCTTTCCATTGTTATCAAGGAAGTGAGCCTCCTTGATCAAGCTCCAGAAAGGATATGTACCTCCGGGGGGGCTGGGGTTACCGCAAGAATCAGTACGAGGATCATTGTCCCAACTGCTTCCCTGGAAGCGATCGGTAGAGTTCTGAGCGGGGTAGAGCTGGAGCTTGTGGCTCTTGCTCTTGCCATAGGCAGAAGTGGTGTTGACCTTGAAGCCGTGGCCGTAGTTGGGAGCACCGAGGACGAGCTGAGAAGCGGGCATACCGGCGCCTGTCCATTGAGTGATGGAGTCTTCGGCGGCACCTTGGTCGTTGCGGGCATCACACTTGCGGTAGAGAGGAGAGTTGGGACCGGCGACGGCAGACCAAGCGCCATAGTAATCGTAGTTCTGAATGTGTCAGATCAAAGTCCAAGTTGACTCCCGCTCGGGCAAAACATACCATGATCATGATGTAGTTAAGGACATTGGCAAAGCCGCTAACGTCCTTGGAAGCTTTACCGGTCTTGTCGTTCCAGGGGAAGACAGATCCAGCGGCAGTGATGTAGAGGTTCTTGCCGTCGGGATGCTTGCGAATCTCCTTTAAGAACTCGAGAAGGTTGGCAGTGTCGTTCTCGTTGATGTCGTTACATCCGAGACCTTGGCGGTTGGGGTACTCCCAGCTGGGTTTCGTTAGACTATGCCATTCATTCTCTTGAAATCGCTGGAGGGATAACTTACTCAATGTCGAGGCCTTCGAATTCATGCTTCTTGATAAAGTCGAGGGTCTTCTTGGCGAAGGCAGTGCGGTTCTTGGCAGAACCGATGTTGGTAGAAAAGTGTCGGCTTCCAGCCCAGCCACCGATAGAGATGAGAGGCTTGACATGGTGCTTCTTGGCATCCTTAACAAAGCAAGGAATGTTCTCAGGCTGAGACTTGGAAACATCAAGAGTTCCATCAGGCGTAGTCTCAGCAAAAGCATACTTTACATCAGTGTACTTCTCCCAGGGCATAGCCTTGATAGGAAATCCCCTATTGGCGTGGAACCCGGCAAAGTAAGTCGAAGCAACAAGATAATTCTCACTGGCAAGAGGAGGAATGGCGCTGGCGCTACCAAGGCTCAACAGGCCTACAAGCGAGGCCGAGATGGCTTTGAGGGACGGCATATTTTGTACTAAATCTTAAGGAAAAAAGAGCGTAAGAAGTTTGAAGAAGGAAAAAAAAAATGATGAGTGAGATGATGTGTGATGAAGGAGGGGTAAGTAATGATTATATATGTTTTTGTGTTATTAACGTTGCATTATAATGCTACTCTAATAAACTTTTGTACAATTTCGGGCGCATCGCAATAATAATAATAAAACACATGAGCCGCCTGCAAGGCATTGAAAGCCACCCGCCCTGTACCTGCAGAGCATTAAGCCTCAAACTCAGCGTCCGCTGGGTAGCGGCAGTTGCTGAATCCCCTGAATGGTGCAGCTAAAGCGCCTAGTGCAAAGTTTATTCAGAGGGCTCCCCGCTTCTGGAAAACTCCCTATCATTTCCGCATCTGCCGAGTTCAGGCTTGTGCTTTTTTTGTGAGGACGAGTTTATGAGCGCGCTGGACGTCTCATATTTAGGGGATGCGCTGATTTACGTCATTGAATCGCTTATATTGCCGAGATCTGATGATGGATGCTACTGCTGCAGTCCCTTTCGGCGGCAACTGACGCGTATGAGCTGACGATGTCACGATGGAATTGGGGATACGCGAACTTTATAACTTATTTAACTTCACCTCATTTTACCGTGAGTGTATTCTTTGGATGATGGTTATTTAATTTTTTTCCGATTTTCCGTGCTGGGTTGCAATGGAGAACTACCGTTCCCAAAGGACCGGTTGAGGGATCTTCGTGGTGAGGAGAGTTTTTAACCGACTGGTACGTTGGGAGGGCATCGTGAACACGAAGGGCTTCGATGACTTGGGATTGGATGGCATACGATTGATGACGAGGAACTTTGATGGGGATTGTCGACGGGGGAAAAGATCTCCGACGAAATTGTGAAGCGGCCGTTGTGAGCATTGACGCGTGGACGCGACCATGCCGACGATTGTTGAGAAAGACATTGGGACAATCACGACAGCGCTAACATGTTTATATCAACATAATGATTGAGATGACAAGATTAGATAAATCCGATGCTCTATGCATGTATTTCTCCCCTTTTGTATGCGTAATTTGACTGTGAATGCATCCGGATCCAATGGCCCGGGGATGCCGGTGCAGGTGCATGAACCCATGGACAATCAGGCATTGACCCTCTAGGCTTCATCCCTTTTCGTCGGCACGATCCGGACATCCCACCAGAGAATCCCACCGCCAAGAATAGGACTGTCGATCACGGGGTAAAACAATTGGAGGGTCAATGCGAGGCTCTCAAGGTTGATGAAACGTCGACGCCTCAGAGTTCAATCCGTGCTTTTCGTCGTTTGAGCATTGGCCTAGGAAATAACAGAACTCATACTGACTGGAAGATTCGAGGCCCAGGTAGCTTCAATAAATGCTGGTCACTCAGCAAAACAATTTGTGCTTTTCCAGAGAAAGAACATTGCTTATCATTTAGATAGCCATCTGAATAATCTTTCGCAGCGTTTTATATCGTGATTCTGGTCTCTGTAGGTGCATGTGAGACAGGTTCAGGGTAGGCAAACTACCGAGTCAGCCCTTTTCGGCCAGCTCGGGATCTCTTACCTATTGAGCGTCTCTCAATTCTGCCCCACGCACTAGCACCAACTGTCTTGTGGGGAAGAGGATTCCTTCTTATCTCGTCTCCTGCGACGATAGCCGTCACTATTGACCATCTATCTGGGGATAATTGAGTGACACCATCGGGATCACTATCTTTCTTGATGCCATTGTCACACATCTCGGCATTCCCGAGCTGCCATACTCACGGCTTAGCCCGGCATTAACTGATAGCTACTCACTATACTCTTTAGGAAGTTGACACAATTGAAAGGTTCTGGAATATCAGTCGTAGACTATTAGCTACATCATGATGATGGCCGAAATGGAAAGACTCAAGTCTGGGGAAACGAGTAATAGTTTCCGAAGGATTTGGATATATAAACTGCCTTGAAGTCGACATCAAACAGACTTCATCACAACAATCACATCTTCACCTCACAACGGTCTGATTTTACTCAACCTCATCAAATCTCATCAGAGTCACTTAAAATGGCCGCCCTCAACGAAGACACCCTCGACATGTCCCTGTTCTTCGGAACACCCTCCCAGAAGCAAGACTTCTGCGACTCCCTTCTCCGTCTCCTCAAAAAGCGCGGCGGTGTCAAAATCATCAACCACCCGATCCCCCCATCCTCCATCCACGAACTCTTCACCCAAACAAAGCGCTTCTTCAACCTCCCCCTCTCCACAAAAATGCTCGCCAAACACCCTCCCCAAGCCAATCCCAACCGCGGCTACTCCTACGTCGGCCAAGAAAACGTCGCCAACATCTCTGGTTACGAAAAAGGTCTTGGACCCCTAAAGACCCGCGATATCAAAGAGACTGTGGATTTTGGATCCAAGAATGATGAGCTTGTTGATAATATTTGGGTGCCCGAGGAGGAACTTCCGGGGTTTAGGGCGTTTATGGAGGGGTTTTATGAGTTGGCTTTCAAGACCGAGATGCAGCTTCTTGAGGCTCTTGCTATTGCGTTGGGGGTTTCGCCTGAGCATCTTAAGGCCCTGCATAATCGTGCTGAGAATGAGTTTCGTATTCTGCACTACCCTGCTATTCCTGCTTCTGAACTCGCAGATGGTACTGCAACCCGCATCGCTGAGCACACTGACTTTGGAACAATCACCATGCTCTTCCAAGACTCTGTTGGTGGTCTTCAGGTTGAAGATCAAGAGAACCTTGGAACATTCAACAACGTCGAATCAGCTGCCCCCACCGATATCATCCTCAACATCGGTGATTCTCTGCAGCGTTTGACGAACGATACTTTCAGAGCTGCGTGCCATCGTGTTACGTATCCTCCTTCTATCAAGGCTGGTGATGGCGAGCAGGTCATTCCTGAGAGATACTCTATTGCTTACTTTGCCAAGCCTAATAGAAGTGCTTCTCTGTTCCCGTTGAAGGAGTTTATTGAAGAGGGTGTTCCTTGTAAGTATGAGGATGTTACTGCTTGGGAGTGGAATAACCGCCGTATTGAGAAGTTGTTTTCTCCTGAGCCTAAGGCTTAAGTGCGATGGTGAAGATGGGGGGCTAGATGCCAGATTGTATAGTTACAGCATAGCGGATTCCAATTACTACGATCTTTCTTAATATTACCTATCTGTGTATTCGTGATGCTACTCTTGGGAACTAAGCCAGCGACGCCTCTGAATTGTCAGCTTTCTGCTTCGCACTAAGGACCTGGAAGATTTGCAAATAGATATTCGAGAACAGTTCTGTCTGGAAGAAAGCCAAGCCCCTACCAATATTCTTCAACTTTTTACCCAGAATCATCTTTCAGTATTTTATTAAAATTATTCTCAAAATAACACGATTGTTCTAAATCATGTCCAGTGTGGATATCCACATCTCAACCCAAACTCACGCCCTTTATCTTGTCTTGCCCATATCTCCACCAAAAATGCCACTATCATGCATCAAATCCTCATCACGCGGAGAGAAGCCACTTCGAAGGTTCAAAACTCGCACTAGAACACTTTAGCTCCTCAACTCAACCTATCACCAATCCCCAATTTCCTCCACAGCCGCTAATTGGTTAGCCACCGTATAATAAGCCCTCTCAAAAAACAGGAAAGTAATCCCGATCCCCTTCCTCTTAAGACAAACAACACTCCATGCCATCCCTCCCATGTCAAACGAATTAGTATGGCCAACACTCGATCTAGACGAACACACTCTTTCGGCGGGTGCAAGACATGTCGAAAACGTCATCTCAAGTGTGATCAGTCGCTTCCGAGGTGTAATCGGTGTAAACAGGCTGGTTTAAACTGTGAGGGTTTCACGCCGGCTTTGAGATGGTTGGTTTCGACGGGCAGGGAGGTTTATGAGAGACAGCCTGTACAGACTGCTGAGGTTGGGGCGGAGCAGTACTCGAGAAGACATTTGTTTACTGGTAAGTATTGTTATGTTGTCTGGATGTTGTGTGGGGAATTGGACTGGGTTGGCTAACTTTTGTAGAGGAGGATAGAGAGCTTATGAGTAATGCTCTTATTACGAATGTTCCGTCTACTGTAACGGCTGCTCTGAATCAGATTGATGAAGAGTCCAAGGGTCTTGGCGGCCAAGATGATGCAGCAAACATCTGCGAAGTTGGTCCATTTCAGGTCTTCAAGTTCGAAACAAGTCACATAGCAACAACGCCCATCTCAGACCATGTCTCCTTCAACGACATGGATCTCGATGCTCTAAGCGACAACCAAACGCAAGATTTCTCAGAGACCATCGAAAGTGAGCAAATAGTCTCCAATGACTTCTCAACTACCTCGTTAGACTTTCTGCACTGGGGTGATTTATTCACCTGGGATGTCAGCGTTCTGGATAATCCGCCCCAGCTTCCCTACGACAACTTCGATACATTGCCCATGAACCTCAATTGGCCTAATGAACCCAACATGGGATTTTCTGAATCTTTGGGTATGATGCCTTTTGAGACGGTGAGCGATGATGTAGCGTGGCCGCAGTTGGATCTCATGATGGATGCACCGTTACTTCTGAAGCACTTCAACGACGACGTCATCAGCCAAATGGGTTCTCTTCCTATTAACGAAAAGTCAGCTTGGAAGACACTTCATTACCCATCTGCTATAATGACGCTGAGCGAGTTGACTATGTTGGATGTGAACAAAGATCAGATCAAGCGCGCCAACTTAGCTACGTTCTACGCTCTGATAGCTGTATCGGCATTCCACCTCTCCCTCAACTCCATCACATTTCCAAATCTCGCACGACCTGGTGGTCACTGGAAGTCACTATCAAGTCGAACTTACGAAGCAGCGAAGAAGCATCTGAAAGTCAGTCTTGAAAAGGAATCGCACCCTGGACCGAATAAGGCAAAGTATAAAGAACAATTGATGGGTATAAGCGCCGTGTTAGCAACAGCAGTACGTTCGTCCACTACTATGCACTGATGATATTGATGTAACGAGTGCAGCTCCTCTCCGGAAACGAAACAGATACCCGCTGGTGTCTCACAGAAATGGAACGCCTCATTAGCTGGCGCGGTCTCACCAAACCAAGTATATCCCGCCGCGCACGCCTCCTCCACAACATATATGCCTGGATGCGCATCGTCTCCGAGAGTCTAAACGTCTACCGCGACGAGAATCACGCGATAGAAACACCCTTTCGTACACCCAACTCACGCGCTCAAGCGCCGATCAATCCTGACATGACACTCGACAACTTTCTCCATCTCGAACCACGAAAACTGCACGGTCAAAAGGCAAAACGCGATATTAAAGATATTCACCTCGCAGATGCATCGCAGGATCATGAGAATATGTATATGCAAATCTACGGCGTTCCAGAGACGTGGCTCAGTCTCGTATCGCAAATAACACGCCTCGCTAATGTAATGGATCGCCTATCCGCTTCTAAAAAGTCCGACGCAGAAGCTCTCATGGCGTTACAACCACGCGCATCATACCTCGAAAACGCAGTCTGTCTCTTCCGCTCGCGCCACAACGAATCATCATCCATGAGCGCGAGTCCCAGCGGCCTAGGCGGAACACCACACATGCATATGGTACGCGCCCTCGCCTCGGCGCTGGTAATATTCTTCTACCGACGCATTCGCAATGTGAATCCCCTCGTTCTCCAAGATAGTGTCAACGACGTTGTTAATTCACTGCATGCGTTTGATGAAGCGCTGGAGAGGAATAATCTTCTTGGACCCGGGACGGCGTGGCCTGCTTTTATAGCGGGGGCGGAAGCGAGGGCGAGACAGAGGAGGGATATAGAGGAGTGGTTGGATAAAGGGTTTAGGAGGTCTGGGTTTGAGAGTTATAGGGCTTCGAAGGAGGTGCTTTTGGAGGTTTGGAGGAGGAGGGATGAAGCAGAGGGGATGCCGTCGGGGGATGTATGTACGTGGATGGAGGTTTGTAGGGATTTACATCGTTGGCCGTTGGTGTCATAGTCACTGGAAATGATTACGAAGTTATGCGATTTGGGTTGAATGCGTTGTCCTAATTAAGATTGTATTTTTTGGCCAGAAGCAGTCCTGCTGGCAGTTCTAAGGCGACGGCGTAGAACCTGTTGCGCCGTGCTGCTGATCTGAGCTGACCTGACTGGGTCCTCTTCTTCTGATCGCGGCTACAGGGAGACAGGATCAAGAGATCCTAGCTAGTAGGCTTTACAGACGATTGCCTAGCCGATCGGAAGGGACTCGCGGAGGCCACAGGGCATGATTTTTGTATTCGAAGTATTGCTCCCAGCTGCTCAATGCAACCAAACTTGACGCCAGCCGCGAGCTTGTTCTTCGTTTCGCAATCCGCCGCTGGGTCGCTCGGAAGGGACGGTGCTGGTCGCACGCATTCGAGATTAATCGGTTGTAGGATGACGACGTGACGTGAATCTGACTCGGGTTGTCGCGACCAGCGTTGATAGGCCCAGAATCGGAAGGCGACTTGGAGTATCGATCGTCTCGAAAGCATCGCTGAACTCGTGTATATGGATCGGCTTCTGTACTTCACTCTTCTGGCGGTGTTCCATCTTGAGCTTCGGTACGTGGCTCGACTGCCGATGGGACAAGGTCTGTTTGGATGCCGATGTGTTGAGCTATCGCAACCTAACAACAGCGCATCGTGTCTAGCCAAGCTGAAACCCCCGGCGGGCTTGGTATCCAAGAACGGTGTTGGATCAATCGTCGCGAAGGCGTCGGCAAACTGATTTGGACATTGAGCGTCTCTTCCGACGACGACAAACATCGAGTTTCGGTCCAACCTCGATCCCAAGGTGGACAAATACTTAGGCAAGCTTGTGAAAATTGAGGATGAAATTAGTCGGCTCTTTGACAATTTTTCCTTGCCCTGCAAAGAGCCAGCTAAGTTCATCCTAAACTTGTCTCATGAGTTCATCCAACCTCAGTGGGCTGGAACCCGGCGAGGACATTCGCCCTAAACCAAGGAACGTAAACATCCCTCGCCCACCTTGCCAACTCTCTTATACCCGCAACAACGGCATAAGTATCAAGAATACTCTGCGTCGTCCCAAACTGCCTCTCTGTCCAAAGAACAGTCTTGTCCCCTTCCAGAGTTGAGAAGACAAAGAGCCACCTGTGACCCTGCACGATAATACCAGGTATAAAGCCCAACTGCTTCAACGCGTTGTTTGCTTTTTGTTTCCTTTGCATTTCCTCTTCCGCCGTCAAGGGTTGGGATGTTAACCCCATTACAGAGCGCAGGAATGCCCATTGCGCGGCGTGCCAGACTCCCATCTGGAGCTGCGCGGCATCGAGTTCTTTTCCGGGACGCTTAGTCTCAATGCTAAGAACTATCGGGGAGAGTTGGAGAGGAGCGAAATCGGTGTGGTTTACGGTCAAGGTTGGGGTTCTTCGGCCGAGTGCTTGGAGGGCGTGGGAGTCGGTGATGTCGGTGCTGAGGTACAGGCAGAAGTCGACCATCTTGGCGGTTGAGGAGTAGGGAACGAATCGACGATGAGGGCGGGCGGTTGTGCTGGATATTTGTTAGTGAGACGGCGCATTCATCGGTATTGCACGGCTTACCAGGTTGTGAAGTTGAAAGGCGTGCCTTTTGGAGAATTGGGTTCTCGAAGAATGGCTTGCAAGAGGCGATGATGAACCTCCACATTCCACGCGACTTCTTCATGACTTGTATCATGGCAATCCCGCGCAAGGTCACAGATAAGTGATATCTCTTCCGGGAGAGGAACTCTTCCGGGCAACGTATCGTCGACGCCCTCTTCTTTGAAGGCAAACCTCCACAATCGCGTATTCTGGCCCCGAACTAGTGTGCTGTCAAGAATAGCACTCTTCTTCTCTGCAGGCAGTATCTCAATACCACTTCCTATCTCTCGAATCGTATCAAGGAGACTAGAAACGACCGGCGGCGCGGTATCAATATTTAACTGTCGGCATTCCAGTCCTCTTTCTTCTAGCCTTAGACCTAGCATTTGTTTCTTCGGTGAACTCGATCGCGACCCTGCCCCATCGCCCGATTCAGACCACGAAGCAGACGAACCGGTCGAAGATGGGGGAGGTAAGTTTGGTGCGCGCGGTGTACGGTCCGGATCGATCAAGCGGCGTCGCTTTGGTGTTGTTCCCTCCATTGCTGCGCTGCTGGAGTCTGAAGCGGGCGGACTGGGCTCTTGCACGGCTGCTCTTTTTCGCTTGGGGCTTTTGACAGGTTGAGACGGATATTCGTATTCGTCTGGGAGGGAGTCGAGCCAGTGCTCTACCGTATCGAGCATGGTTGACGTTGGTGATTGCGCATTGTTTAATGATATTCGATGGGCATTTTTGGAGTTTGGATTGAAAGAGCTGATGTCACTGGAAGGGTCAAGGTTGGCGCGACAACAGTGGAGGAGCCCCACTGTATTGAATTTGCTGCGACCCTAACCTTAAGGTACGGCCCACCATCATCAAGCAATCCTAATCTTGAGGAGACCAAGACCCTAAAAAGTCTAATATTATAGCTGTCGGTTCAAAACCCTATAAGCTTCTTAGGTTTCTAGGTAAAAGCTCATTAACTTACAAGAAAGCCGAGGTGGAACCCACTCGGCCGATCGCAGTAGACAAAGAGCGGGAACCGGTCGGGATGGGACATACAGTACGTTTGCCTTATAAATAAATTGAGAGAGTTTTTGTCTGAACTCAATTTGAAGTCCATTTAACTATAACTTTGTATTCGATAAGGATAAAATATACAATATTGCTGTATTTTTGAGACGACAATGTCTGCGCGGTTCACTACGCCATGTCCGATATCGCATTTTGGCTGACTGTGCCGCGGCGTCCGGCTGAATCACTACTTCCGGTCGTCCGGTCCTCACGATACAAAGGGCGGTTGAGAGTAATACTGACAGTTGCACAAATTAAACCTCATAAACATATCTCTTTTTGGGGTATCATTGACTACCTACTCCATCAGCGGTATCCAGCACTACTCCTAAACATTCTCAATATACCGTATTGTGCATTTCGACGTATCAGGCGATGATCTCGGAGGAACCTGTAGACCTGGTGAAGATGGTAAACTCTGTAGATCATAAAAGTCAAAGTCCCCCGGATTTGTAGCATTCGAAGGTGATCGTTCGGGTCGGTCATCGTGTTGTCGTTTCATGTCTTTGACGAGGGCGTAGAAGAATGGCGTGTTGGAGACGATACAAGCGCATAGAATCTCAATTGAAGCCCACTACCATACGTTAACAAGAGTCCAGCAAAAGGGGAGTAAGTATATTACCATCGATCGGGATCTTTGGGAAACGGATTCGTTGAGGATGAGAGGAAGGCGGAGGATCGTAATGGCTACCAACACAGCACCAATGCTGAACAGAAAGCCAAGTTGGATCTTCTCTTTAATATCGAGTCTGAGATGTCGAAGCATCGGAAATGGAAGGATTATAAGGGCGATGCATAGTATAATGTTGCAAACTGCCATTAATATCAGGTTGCCGATTGCGCGATTACATGCGACTTCTGCGATGCAATGTTAGCTGACATCTGGTGGCAAAAAAGTTGAGCGTGCTTACTCGTATCATCGTGATTAAGCGCCCACATTCTACACTCGTTAGCAATGCGTTTTGAAAGTTTGAGGATCGAACGTACAGTGATAGAGGACGACATTCTGCTAGAATTGTTACAAAGACCGCAATGAACGTGGCGATGATGAACCACCAAAGCGCATCCGTGACGGGTTTGCCCCAGCGAAAGACATCAATGAAGCGTGAGTAAAAGGCCAATAGCCCCAGCTTCAAACACCACAAACTACTCAAATCAGCATTATCCCCTCCCAAGTGGTCGTCGCACATACAACATGGCGTAGAATATCCGCGCAGGTATAAGAAGCTTATGCGAAAGCTCTCGATCGCCATCAATATCCTGCGCACTCTCCCCCCAACTCTGCGCCTCGGCCTCGGTCGCAGGATCGTACGTATGATCAGGATTAAGCGTAAATGAAAGCAAAATACAAACAGCGCGTCCAATAAGCGGCAGAATCGCAATCGTCATGTAAAAGTCGTCGATGCGCCATCGTCGATGACATGTGGTGTGGATGTGGCAGCGGAATAGAAGTCGGTACAAACACCTAGCGATTATGAGTGCGACACATATAGCTGTCGATGCTAGTGTTAGGGCTGCGTCCGAGGACGATGCCATGCCTGCTCATGGTGTTGTTGTTGTTGTTGTTGTTATCGTTACACTCACGGTCATTGTGCCTTGGTCTGAGCAGAGAAGAGAAATTGTGGAGGTGGAGGCGAGAGAAAGAGGGAGGATATGGTTGGGGGGCAATTTGCTGACGCGGGGAACTGGAGATGGAGACGGGGAAATAAAAGGTGACTGAAGGATCTGGGGTACAGCCAAATCCTTCGTGAGTGGGCGGTTACGGATGGTGTTGAAGGATTGAGACTAGGGTTCTGAACTAACAGCAGTCAAGCTATCGTGAATAGGGCGTCGTTGGTGTCGCTTCAACGGCGTCAAGACATAAAATGTATATTTCTTCACAGTGATGTAATTTCATCAGTTCCTCTCTTTGATCGTCGTGCAATGTCTAAACGTTTTGACGATCCCTGCATCTTGACATGCAGGGGACCTTGCGCTGAGAAAAAAAATTACGTGCATTTTTTGTCTCAGATGAATGAGAGATTTTAATTGATGGCTATTTGTTCCTGCGGCGTAGCAGCGTTGTATTCTTTAATTAACGGTTTTCTTCAAAAACTGGGAACAACCTGACATGGCGAAACTTTAAAATGCACTGTTGTCTGCAAGGCTTGTGCGGGTTTTGAACGGTTTCATCTCCAGCCATTCTCATCTTGTGTCTTTCGATTTGACTTCAGCGCGATTCAAAGTGCTAACAGGGCCGATCACAGTAACGGTGCTCGGTTAACGAATGTGGCGCATCTTGGGTGCACAGACTGTCGCTATTTCTAGACTCGTGATGTCGGTCCGGTGGAATACAGGTAGCTAGCGTTGGCCGTTGACGGCGTCGGTCAGTTGAGCTTTGGAATGGTGGCATTTTAGTTTGTTGACCGCCTGTCACGACCAATCCAGCAATCTATCAACAACTTGATCGTGCAACTTTTGACTGCAGATAAGAGAGTTATGATTACACGCTTTATGGTCTCATAAAGCAAAGCTGACTGTCGCTGTAGGCGAGGACAATTATTCCATGTCTAAATCCAACCGCGCGCTGGGTGGTTTGCACGTGACTGGACACATGATACAGGTAAAGAGAAACGATGCTGATGCTGACATAATAATTGTTAAGATGGACAAATTGGGTCATCTCGGTTTCTATTGGGTAGAGCCTGAACATGTAAAGATAGATGGAATGGAATGTAAGTTCTCAGGACTGATACAAATGAGTCCACGTGTGATGAAATTGAGGAGCTTGAGGACCCTATGCCAACGAAAAGTGGTTACTAATGACCGCTACAGAATTGCGCAAAGTCTTCGCCATTAACAACACGACTTTCCGGGCTGCACCTCTTTTAGGGCATCATGGGGTTTAAACCTTATACCAGGTAGCGTGCGTTTAGATAAACATCTCCGAGATCCCCGCGATAAAGAATATCTGGAGACTGAAGTATTTGGCACATGGGGACATAATGGAGGAGGCTCGGATGTATTGGCTGTTCAAGTAATCGTGGTATGACTGTCTTGGTGTCGATGTTGTTGTTGTTGTCAACAATGAAGTGAGAGCAGAAGGTGATGAGTGCAGAGAACGAAGTTGATAGTCTTTTCTTACTTATTAGTCATGCCTTATGGTGATTTATTTGATCTTTGTTAATCACCAAGCGAACTAATATGAAGCTGTTACCGGGTTGATTCTGGCTTGGTTCTGCATAAAGAAATTTCCTACGCTATGAAGATAATAAATATCATCTCAAGTAAACTTTCTCAGTTTGTTTGTGACTCACTCGAGGTTATAAATCGATGTTGAATAAATAGCCTCTAAAACTTTGAGCATTTCGTTCAACAAGCAAGTCCCCATGATGGTTGATGGTCGGGCCCTCAAGTTGAAAGTATATCCGCCCAAACCTGAACATATTGAATCTAGCTACTTGAGCTAAAGGAGTCTAACTTCGAAGGACCGGAAAATGTGAATGGTTAGATCTGAAGAGTAACCCCCATCCAAATTGGGATCATATTTGGTATAGCACCTGAACTATACATTCCGTATCTTGCTTGTTGATGTGCAATGTAACCAAATGTTGCATTATCATCCGCTTAAATGCACAAAAGCCAGAAGGTTCCATAACGTCTCGGCCGAAGCCGAAACGGGATCATCAAGCCAGACAGTAGCGTCGCATCGAAAACGAGATGGAGGTTGAATGTTGCATTATCTCACCTGCATGTGCGGTAGAGTCTTTTGGGACTTGGAGTTGTATCCAATATGCTCGGGTCAGCCAAGAATCGTGATACTTGATCAAAAGGTTCGAGCACGTGCTGAGGTCGTCATCCTGACTGTGACCCTACTTCTTATCTCGGCGATCACGGTGGTTCGAGATTTTGCAACCTTGAAGACGCGGCGTATCCCACATGGATTTATAAACATTCTGTAAGACACGGAGCCGGCCGCCCCGAGATTGATTAAAGGCATTCAGAGGAATTGTGAGAATCGGGATGAGGAGAGAGACCGCATTCACGTGAGACTAGAGGTTATGCAGTGATGTCGTGCTGAGGTAACCTTCTGGCCGTAGCCTTGGGATAAACGGCCTGGAGTTCCGTTTAGCCAATATCGAAACGGCATACAAGATTGACTAAGCCGAAATGACTACAGAACGAGTACGGTCGAGATAAATAATGCGCAAGGCAGCTGGCACTGGACTTTTATGAGTCACAACAAAGGACATGGCAGAGGTCTTTCAAGTTGAGCGATATATGATTTTTGATCAAAGTAATAACTGTAGAAACAATTCTAGTCCGTATTCAGGTAACATGCTATGAAACAATGCAAAACCTGCTCAAACAGATCATCCTACTCAACAAATTCATTCTGCTCTCCCGTCTCCCAAAAGTCCATCGGTAGATTATGCTCCGCTCACCAGGAGTATGCATCCACCTCAAGCTCAAATACAGTCTTGGAGTGTCGTCCCATACCAGCAACAACGGCCCGAACATCATCACACAGGGATCCCGGGCCTGAGACAACAATACCAACTCTCTTCCAGCCTGCCGATGCCTCTTCGTCAATCAGTGCAGCAATGTCGAATCTGGAACCAATTCGGATATTTGTTTGTGCAGTGCTCACAGCGTCGAGTGCTGGCTCAATCTCATTGACCAAGCATCGAGCATCTGCTTTGACGCTCCATGCTAGCTTGACGTTCCAGTGGTTGTGAATGAGTGCAAATAGACTGGTGATGCCAACACCACCAGCGATAAGAAGGAGTCTATCGCAGCGCAAGACTTGTCGTGTATCGCCACCCGGGTAAGGCCCCTCCAGTAAAGTAAGCAAGCGATCGTGACTCTGAAGGTGCTTTGTGATGCCGCTCGACTTCTTGATAAAAAGTGTCACTCCGGATGAGATCTCTGCTGCGGCTGGTGACTGTCTGACAACAGCAATTTGTGCGGTTGACTTCTCAATATCTTCCAATCCCGAAGAGGCTCCTGGAGAGGTTGGAGAACCTGGGGTTGCTGAGGCTCCACGCTGTTGAAGTACAACTGTGGGAATGACTGAAAAAGGATGGTTCTCCCATGGTCGCATAGGAGCGAGCGTAGGGAAGTAGACAAAGACATGTTTTCCAGGGTCCAGACCCCATCGAACACTTGGGACATCAACTCGGACATAGCCAGCTCCAATGTCCTTGACCTTGGATCGCAGGACACCCAGCCTGAGGATTCGCAAGATTCGGAAAAGCCGCTCAAATGCCCAGAGGGCAATGGCAAGGTAAAGCCAGATCTCGTGACCAGATGAGTAGCCCGGAGAGTGCAGGCGGATAGAAGCGTATCGCAGCATGAGATGATACCAGCAACCAACCATGACGAGAGCAGCGATCAGGATATGCATGATCAAGAAGAACTCATAGTTGGCCTTTCGAACGTATAATCCGCTGCCAAAGCAGGTGATGAGAGTGAAGATCACAGTGACAGAGCCCCAGTGCCTCCAGGCCGTCTGGCCCAATTTGTCTGAACCGACCAGAACGAAGATAGCGTGTAGGACAGCCAGTAGAGCAAAGGTTCGACCGATCCAACGGTGAAGAAGGATGAATGTCGAGCGTGACCAGTTAGTCAGCCACAAAAGGAGGTTGTTCCTCGAGGGGAAGAGGATGATCACTGGGAGTAAGGCGAATGCAAGAGCTCCAGTGCGGTAGACGAGATAAGCAAGTAGTTCTCGCCGCTCACCGATGAATCTAGCATGGGGTTGGCGAAGCTGGTAGTCGATACCAGTAAAGACGGCGGCGAGAGACATGAACAAGGCGATATAAAGACCTTGACCAATAGTGGGAGCGTTGCCGAGTTTGAATGGCAGAGGACGTACAGAGTAGGTGCCAATCATACTTGGATAGAGGATGTATGGCTTGAGCTTGTCATATAGTGATGGGATGAAAGGTAGGTGGCCGGCCCAAGTCATGAGGATCGGTATGCCCACGGCAATGACAACAAGGATGATTCCATGTCGTGCTCCCATTACCATTTCATGGTTCACAGCCCAAAGTGAGTTGTATTGACTGAGGTATGTAAATGGTGCGAGTGTCGATGTCTTATTGAGGGCCTTGTCTGTAACGTTGAGCTGATACCGCGGTGGCTTTGGATCAACCTCCATGAGAGCCTGCGTGTATGTCCACTTGGCGGGAACGAACTTGCTCCCTGTGACCCATTCCTCCCAGTATCCCTCAATCTTGGATATCTTCTGATCTGCACACTTCTCGCTCATACACCAAGCCACAGATGTCAAGAAGGCAGTATCGTTGGCTCGACATGGTGGTGGAGTCGCCATGTGTCCATCGTGCATGCTCGAGCAAGGCAGCATTAGAGGAGTGAAGGATTTAAGACATGCGTCTGCGCAGATAGGTTCGTATGTAGTCGAACCATAGCCTGTGAGTCCGAAAGCGGATGCTGAGCTAGTCTGTAAAGCTAGCAGTGCTGAGAGGGACTTGAGCAGCGACATACTGCCACTTGCGCCTGGGCGGTTTGTTATAGGATTTGTCAAGGTCGTAATTTGCGGGAAGGCGGTGATCTGTGAAGGATGCTTGGAAAGCCGGGTTGCTGATTGCGCAAGAATGAGATCACTCTTGATATTTATACCCTTGAACTTAAAAAGAATAAGGTATTATACTTTGTGGTTGCCTTGAACTCTCTCGCTGAGAGGTTGTCAAAGTTTGCACGCAAGTTGACAAACTCAAAAGCGTAGAATAAAGATGATATACCCATGGGTATCTATTATGAACAGGCTGGTGGAAGACACCTGCTTTATACATCGGCCTGCCATCAATATCGAGCCCAACCAAGCTGGCGGGCCCAGACCTCGACCAGGATATGAAGCAACACCAACGCAAAGATGCATCACAACGTTACTACCCATATGCCCAATGCTTCAGTTACATCATCCCGCTTCGTCTCCGGCCATAGTGATTCATCCCATTAATCCCCACGGGGAAACTCTAATCCACTGGATCCATGGAGTCTATCAAAAACCACCTACCTATCTCCGCCTCACTCCGGTCCTGTTTCAGTCCAATCTAGAATCGCCCCATCGGGCAGGCCCGTCTAGCCGACTAGCCGCTCGCTCCGAGTATACTCGATAAACTTCTCTTGGCAGTCATGCCGAGAACTTGTTGCTTGCGTTGCAGTGCAGTTGACCCTTCCCGGAGTGGGGTGAGACGGAGCCGGGTCTCAGATTGTGGAAGGACGGCAAAATATGCCGTGCCTTGATGATTTCAAGAGCCAGTTGACTCTGTCTGATATCTCAGACTTACACTTCATCGACGATTTGAGTTCAATCTTACATTCTTGTTGTAAGTGATGTTTGTTGGCTTCCAAGACATATTATCGCCGATCAAGGAATTCGGAAGAGCACATTCCGAAAATTCCAATATCTCACTTGATACCCAGTCATTGGAAAACACGGAAGACCTTATTCCGGCCGTCTTATATTACTACCCTGAATGTCGACGTCGGTAATTTAGCCGGGGGGACTATACTCGGCGGGTTTTAATGATCTTATCAGATAAGGCTACCACGTCTCGACGACTTGTTCAAGCTTACGCGTTTGAGAAGAAATCCAGATTTTGAGAATGAAGGCATCGTTCGATGTCTTCTTATACTCATTCGATTCAAAACGTCATTGATCACTCGGAGGAAGACATTCCGTGACCTAGAAGTTCGAACGGCAGATCTGGTTAAAGATCGACAAATCGTGAAACTGGCACGGCTTTACCGAGATTTGCTTAGTAAATGTTTCATAAACAAGGCTAAATAGCCGTGCCTCTTTGCTATTCATGCGGGAAAAACTTTAATCAGATAAACTGCCGTAATGGCATTAGATTTTCGTTTATAACGGCTTTTGCTCGCTACTATTGACAGATTGGGAAGCTGGTCAACATAGAATGGGCCGGCGGGTACAGAAGTGGAAGGAATTTTTGGACTTATTAGTTTATTGAAGTCGCAGGCTGACAAGGTGGTGAGGAGCGGTGTAGCTCTCGGCTCCAGAATAGTGTTGAAGTCGGCGTATTGAGTGGGATTTTGTTGATTTTTCGGATAGAGACAGCAGAAATAGCTTATTCTCTGGTTAATTAATACTCCAGGACCTAGCTCTCTTGCCTCAGGATAAAAACATTGAAGCTCTGTTTCCCCAGTGCGTTTATATCCAGCCCAGGTGAAGTCACACTTTTGGTCTTTCACTTTTGACAACCGAACTCACACAAAACTCGACAACAATTCCTCAAACCCTACGGGCTTACTGCGTGACGGATGATTGGAGCGTGACTTTCGGGTGTGCTGAAAGAAGGTCGAGGGGCCAGCTGCCGAGCAGGTAAGTCTTTGCAACTGGTATGTGTGCTGTTAGGTTCGGGGCTACAATCAAGGCAGCCAAACCATATCGGTTTTTGACTTTCAAAACTGTAGGTAGGGTAGATGGGCTCTTTATTGCTCAAACTGATTGAAACTGTGGGGATGGTTAGATACTCGTTTCAGGTTAAGTTGGAAATTACCAAAACCCATACTCGGTCCAGCAAAGGAGGACCTGCGTCTTTATGATGCAATATGCTATACTGTCACGACACTACCATTCCTGTTCAGACTAGGGGCTTTCAAATGTAGTTTCTCATACAATGTAGTAGCTAAGAATGTGAGACTCTCGACTATCAGCGACCGGAAGGCTCACCGCTCTATGCTATCCCAAGATGGTTTCGGTCATTTGCTAGCCACTGAAGAACTTATTGCTCATCACGGAAAGATATCAACCTGTGCTGTCATCGTTTTGAAAGTCTTAACTGAAACTACTCCAGAAGGTGACTGTTGTGATGTCGTGGCTTTGTTTTAGTATGCCTTTCACTGACAAAGATCCCTTTATCTCCAATAATACCAAACGAGGTTTATGTGTGTCAAGTGATAGAATATATATAGATCGCGCCTCCAAAGAGCTATGTATAAGCAAGGCGTACGACCTCTCCACAAACCTAGTGCTCAGCAGCAAATACTAGCCCTAGGTCTCAATAATAATACCTTGGAACCTACCAGAATGACAGCTTAGGTTTATTAATAGTCTAAATAGTGACGCTTTGCCAACTTTCGGAATTTAAGTTGCTGTATCTGTACTTTCGTCCAGGTCAGTCCGGCTCACAGTTCAAGATTTGCCAGCAAGGAAATGGCTGGAGAAGCTTAGCCTGACCTGTCGTAAGAGCCTCAGATCTTGCGACAACTTAAGGTAATATTTGTAGCCTCAGTGCAGCTTCTTCTAGTAAGTGATTCTTGTGTAAAGTATGGGGGACGGTCGTGACAGCTTGTGACAATACAAGTGACTCATCCCACATGTTCACAGTCATGGCTAAGTACATCTCTCTGTTCCAATCAATTGATTGATAGCCAAAGCTTATGATATCCCCGAAGCGAGAAATATCAAGCCAATAAGTTAAGGAAACCTATTTCTATTTAACTTCAGGTCGGCAATATGTACGAAGCATGACTTTCATGATTTAAACAAAGTCAAACCTTCACAATGACTCAATCAACAACCTTGAGTACTTTTTCAATTATTCCTTATCAGCCTGCATCCCATTCCAGACGTCCATTATCCCCCAAGTGGTTAACAAGACTTCGACCTGCCTCTTTAGGCCACCATGATATAATTCTGGGCAACAGAGCTTGCACGATAGCTGAGCGCAGCGCACCGAAAGATAGATCGATTTACAAGCGCATCGCCGATGGCAAGGCAGAGTCCCCTGTTGCAGATACTGTTAAACGTCAAAAATGCCTCGCTGGGTGATTCAAACTTGAATTCGTTCATGGGTCACTGACAGGTATCTTGCAGCGTCGTATTATGTCAACATGCTGGTCCACTCACCCCACGAAACAACAAAAGGTCCTGATAATCACCCAAGCCTGGTCGCACAATATCTCTTTTATTCATAATTAAACTTTTAATCCGACTTATCCGATTTATCGTCTCAAAAGCAGAAGTTTATGTGTCAAGGGCCCATCTCAAATTGATAGATATCTGAACGCTGTGATTAGATGAGCAGGGTTGTTAGTGGAGATGTCTGAAACCCCAACCCTCAGCCGAAGTCCTTCATCTGTTTTCCTGGCACGAGCCAACCAGCAATATGGACAGGCGAGAGGAATGTGGAATGACGAATATCTCTTTTATTCAAATCAAGGTTGGGGATCGTCCGTTTCATATGCCAAAACGAAACAATACGTCAGTCGGCCCGGCAAATCAGGTTTATGATGGTTCTCCATCGCGGAAGTATGCATGGTAGATCGATACGATAGATGGAGAGATTGAGCGGATGTATTCCGTTGTTATCAGACCATATGCGCAGGTATGTGAATGGAGTATAATCCTTGTGAACCTTGATCAGATGCATATATATCCGAGACCTGTGACAGTGTAATGTCCATTCTTTCAATTTCACCAGGCAGTCAAAGAGAAGTTTGTTTCCCCAAGATAGGAATCTCATAGTCTGGATCATGCATCTCAAACTGGCATTAACGTTCTTCCTCGCCGCAGCAGAGGCATGGACTCCACAGTCCAGAGGTCAGTAACTCATCAATTACATCATCGTACACATACTCACCATTCATAGCTATTGCAAAAGCCAACGGCGAGAAGCTCACTGAGCGATGGCTCCCAAACGACGATAAAATCCGCGGCGTCAACCTTGGCTCACAATTCATCATCGAACGATGGATGTGCGAAGAGTCGTGGAAGAATATGGGCTGCAGTGCCTACAACGATGAATGGGCATGCGTCAAAGGCATTGGACAAGACAAAGCCAACGCCGCCTTCAAGAAACACTGGGAAACGTGGATCACTGAGGATGACATCAAGCAGATTGCAAGTCTTGGCCTTAACGCTGTACGCATTCCTGTTGGATACTGGATGTACGAAGACATTATCCAGAAAGGAGAATACTGGCCCCGTGGTGGTATTTGGCATCTTGATCGTATTGTCGGTTGGTGCAAAAAGCATGGTATTTATGCGGTTATTGGACTTCATTCTGCTCCTGGTATTAGTTCCCCCAATGAGCAGTTCACCGGCCATGTAAGTGAATCCATTACTTGTACATATTGGTACTGATAGTCATAGTCTATTCCCAACCCAGGATTCTATACGGCGGAGAACTATGAGCGAGCCTTCAAGTTTCTCGAATGGATGACCAAGCGCATTCATACAAATGGCAACTACACCACTGTTGGCATGCTCGAAGTGCTAAACGAGCCTGTCCACGCCCGAGGAGAATGGAAGGATAAGGCAGCCGACATGATCAAAAACTACTATCCCGGCGCATATAAACGCATCCAGGCTATGGAGGGTTACCTCAAGGTTCCAAAGGCCGATCGCTTGCACATTCAATACATGGTAAGTGAATACCCTTCCGAGACCGGCCATTTAGTTACTAACTTCGATGCAGGGCAAAGGATGGGGCTCAGGCGACCCAAGAGAATACCTCCCAGACGATGACCTCATCTTCTTCGATGCCCACCGCTATCTTTCCTTCGACAACAGAATCGCTGGCAACAAAAAAGCATACATCCAAACCGCCTGCAAGGACAACATGGGCCAACATGTCTTTGTCGGCGAATGGTCTCTATCGGTCAACTCAACGTTGAAGAACACCGATGAGTTCAAGATTGCCGGCCAAGAAACATGGTACAAATCATACTGGGCTGCACAGGCTGAGTCATTTGAGAAATCCGATGGATGGTTCTTTTGGTCTTGGAAATGTGACGGAAACCTCGGTAAGAAGGATTGGCGATGGTGTTATCAGGCTGCCGTTGCTGCAGGTGTCATTCCCAAGGATGCTGGCAAGGCCAAGAGCTTGAGTCCCTGCGCAAGGTATACTAGCTGAGGGAGATATCATGAGGGGTAAGGTCCGCTGCTTCTATTCTGTATATAGTTTGATGGACTTATTCGGTAGTTGGTGCCGAGCTGAAGTATCAGTGGTCTTTTGAAACGATCCACTTGACCAGCGCTTGACGGGCGTTTGACCTATCATTAGCGTATATTTGTGCCAAAATTTGCGGATTAATTGATAGCCGCGACCCGCGGAAGGCCTAGCGGTGAATCATAGGAGTTTCAGCATTGACTTGACGCATCGTGAAACGCTGCATGTCGAAAGAGAATATTCCATAAAAAGAAAAGATTACATTATCTCGTAAAGCTGTATTTAATCTCTATTCTTCCCCCAAATAATCTTTCATACGGTTGTAACTCCCTATAACTCTTTACTCTTATATCAACACCATGGCAGATCGCTACGTCACCATTCATGAGTCCCCCAATGGCCCAGGAGATTCCCGACCAACAGCCATCCAAATCATCAAAGATGAAGGACTGGAAGGGAAATTGACTGGGCAGATCGTATTTATTACTGGCTGTTCTGCAGGTATTGGTATCGAGACTGCCAAAGCGCTGCATCTCACAGGCGCAACACTATACCTCGCGGCTAGAGACCTCAACAAGGCCAAGTCAGCCTTGGGTGATCTCGCCCAAGACAAGCGAGTCAATCTTGTTGAACTCGATCTTGAGTCGCTCGAGAGTGTTCGTTCATGTGCAGCCAAGTTCCTATCCGAGAATCAGAAACTCAATATTCTTGTCTGCAACGCTGGGGTTATGTGTACACCAGAGGGACGAACAAAAGAGGGCTTCGAAACACAATTCGGGACAAATCATCTCGCGCATTTCCTCTTGTTTCAACTTCTACGACCTGCGCTGGCTAGAGGTGCTACACCTGATCGCGCATCAAGGGTAGTCATGCTGACCTCTCTTGCCCATCGTTTCGGCGAAGTTAACTTTGACAACATCAACATGGAGGGCTGTTATGATCCAAACAAGGCATACTCTCAAAGCAAAACCGCCAACCTATGGACAGCCAATGAGATTGAACGGAGATACGCCCAGGAAGGTATTCATGCTTGGAGCGTACAGCCAGGTGCTGTCCTCACAGATCTTGGACGGCATTTGTCCGAGGAGCAAAAGGCCCCTCTTGCAGTGGATCCGTATCTGAAGACTGTTTGGAAACTCCCGGACCAAGGTGCTGCTACTAGTGTTTGGGCTGCTGTTTCTCAAGCTTTGGAAGGTCAAGGCGGAAAATATCTGGAGGACTGTCAAATTGTGGAGAAATGGGACCCTTCTACTCCATTGTACGCAAGAGGTTGTGCGGAGCATGCGTATGATGCTGATAAAGCGACGAGATTATGGGATAAGTCTCTGAAATGGGTAGGATTGTAGCTTGGGTAGGCAATTGTCACGTCTCCAGGATCAGAAACATCTGCCAAATATAAAGATCCCAAGTTCTACCCTCTGTTTGACCATTTCATAGTGTTTCTGCCAGGTTCGAGCATTCTATGGATACAGTTCCGCAGCTTACGGAAAGGTTGGGGCTTGTCAGATGTGTACTTGTGAGATTTCGCCATGGTATCGTAAAATTAGGTTGGTGGCTCTCTCATTGGCACGTATTCGTCCTCAAACTCAAACAGAGTTTACTATGAACCTTTTTTCTATGCACTACACACGCCAGTCATCGCCCTCCCTCAAATCTAGGGAGCAGTTTAACTTCTAGAGTTAAAATAACAATGTATAAAAGACAAAGCCCTACCTTATCTGGCATCTTGAATTCTTCTCCACACACAACGAAGTAATACCGTACCATTTTCTTAAGGAACACCAACTACAATCATGCCACACTGGTACTCACTGCCCGAAGACGTCCGGATACATATCCTCAACTGGCTCGCCAAAAAGCGTCATGGAAAAGGCAACTTTGCAGCCGTCTGCAAAGAATGGCAAAAGGTCATAGAGAAGAATAACTTCCATCGTCTCACAATCAAAAAGGACGAAGAAAGGGGTCTGTCAAGGTTGAGTCCACAGCGAAAGGCTCTAGTGCGGCACATCTGGCTTAATGTCAAGCTCGCAAGGTACCTATGCTTTGATCACAACACACCATATCAGGCGCGTGAAGTATTATTCGATGGATTCAGAATATTCAATCATATTAACAAAGCCCTTACTCGTCTGAGCACCTGGCCGGCTTCTGCAGATGGATTGATGTTGGAGCTCAGCGCCTACTCGACCACCGATCGAGAACGTTGGCCGGAAGGTTTATTCATCGGTGCTTCTGGAAAGGATGACAGACGGCCTGTGACGTCTAAAGATCCACAGCATAATCAGATAAATCCATCGCGGCGCTCTATCATGAACCTATATTCTCGTTGTTGTCAGCCACATGTATTCCATACCAAATTTGATGAGAGAAGTGTCGCGCACCGATGGCCGACCGTCAATGCGGTAACGGGATTCAAGATTCGACGACAATGTCGACGTCAGCTGGATACTCTTTCTATCGGAACCCTGGTGGATAAGTTTCCCAGACTTGAACATCTCCATCTCGAATTATGGACGTTTGACGACCCTCAAGATCTTGCAGCTGGCCGTTCCGATCTTGTTGAGGATTTATGTGAATTATCCTACCCTGTAAATAAGTTTGAAAAGTCTAATGCTCAATTGTAGACCCTCTATTCCTTAATCGGGTTCATCATAGTAACTTTCGACGGTTGACGATATTTCAGGACTTCTGCGAGGCATACATTGCGATAACACAGAGCAAGCCTAGACGCTGGGCAAACGATATCCAATTATACCATGATATAAAGAGACTAAACGATGAAGTCCTTGCAGAAAAGAGCCTTGATCTTGCCGAGGTTGCGATCTCATTTGTAAGCGACGCCAAGCTATTCTTCTCTGCTTGCAAGCCAGGTTGGACCTGGGCTATACTACAGTCTCTAGTACTGACTTCAGAACTTTTTGTCCCTGGTGCCAACCCAAGACTTGTCTCAACTCTTCTGCAACGCGCTGCGCAGTTGGCGCTTCGTATGCCGTTTCTGCAAACTCTGGTGCTATGGAACGGCAGGAGGGGATATGCCAGTGCATTTGCCTACAACAGAGATAAATTAACTGCTTCAATCACCTGGTGCAGTACTTGGGACTTGGATTTCGATGACGAAACGGTACGGGCTTGGGAAGAGGTTGCTCGAAAACATGGAGAATGCGAACTATGGACCGAGAAGCGCCACCTTGAAAGCGAGAAAATCCTCTCCCACGGCCACGCTATCCGACTGTTGGAATTACCCCCTCAAGTCATTGATCCCGTTTCCCGATGGCAAATTGAAAAAGAGTACGAAGCCGAGAACATCCCCGGAGTCCATCGGACCCCTGCGTTCAACGTCGATTAAAGTAGCCAATCGCAGATCTCTCTGTTGATTAACAACCTTGGCGATATGGAATATCCTCACTCTTTTGTTAATCTTTTCAAGAGAATGATCGTCAATACCTGGCGAATGATATCGGGCCTATTTATATTACCGAAAGATCAAGGGTAATGATGCCATACTCCGCCCGCTATTGCGAACGTATCCGACGATGTCGGGTCTTGTACGGTTTTAGTATCTAGACCGGCTTTCGATTAATATGCGGGGGTTTATTAAGCTTAACTGGTATTAACCGATGCGTCTGAGCGATATATTAACATGATCTGTTTTCTTTTCTCTTTTTCTTTTGCTCTCTTACACTTCCATCTTGAGTCATCACCATGAAGGTCCTGTCGAACCTCGGAACGCTTCTGGCACTGTCACCTGTTGCTCAGGCCACTGGAGGACATTACAACACCGTCAAGCTTGATGGCTATGGTAGTTTCTCCGGCACCACCGTCAACAGCACCTTCACCAAGCAGAACTTACCTGCTCCCGTTGATGCTTGGTTGGGTATTGACTATGCTACCCAACCTACTGGCGATCAGCGCTTCCAAGCTGTTTCTTGGCCCAAGAAGTTCAATGGTATCAAGAAGGCGGATAACTTTGGCAAGGCCTGTATCCAAGAAGTCGCCTCCAAAGTTCCGCTTGACTCACAGAGTGAAGCATGTCTCAACTTTAACGTATTTCGACCAAAGGGTGTACCGTTGAGCAAGAAACTTCCTGTTCTGGTCTGGATCCATGGTGGTGCTTTCTACACCGGAAGCTGGGCCAGTTTCGATGCCGCTGCATTTGCCGCCTCATCCAAAGTTCCCATCGTGGTGGTCAACTTTCACTACCGTATTAATTCCCTCGGCTTTCTTCCATCCAAGCTCTTCCAAGACGAGGGCTTGTCGAACCTGGGTATCAGAGATCAGCGCTTCTTCTTGGAGTTTGTTCAGAAGCATATTGGTGCTTTTGGCGGCGATAAGGATGCTGTTACTATTGGTGGTCGCTCTGCTGGCGGTCATTCCGTTGGAATCCACTATTTTCACAACTACGGAAAGGACAACAAGCAGTTGTTTGCGAGAGCGATTCATCAATCTGGTTCTGTGACTTCTCGAGCTTTCCCGAACGCCACATATCCTTTGTATAAGCGACAGTACGACGAGTATATCGCTTATCTTGGATGTGACAAGAAGAAGGGCAACAAGGCTATGCTCAAGTGCCTTCGCGGAGCGGATGTCAACGCTATCAGGAACATCAGCACGAAGCTTTACCACGACTATGATCCTCCATTGACGTGGCCATTCCAGCCTGTGCATGGCGGCCCTCTGTTTGAGAAGCCTGGCTCGCAGTCCGGTTATGATGGAACGTTCTTTCGCGTTCCAACAATCACGTCTACTGTTACCGATGAAGGCAAATTCTACACTCCTGGCGACCTGGAAACAAATAAGGAGTTCTTGCACTATCTTCACAACATTTCACCAGCTCTGACCAAACAGGATTTAAAGGAGTTATCCGCTCTATATCCCGATCCTGTAAAGCACAAAGACTCACCGTTCGCCAACTCCCCCAACAGCACTCAATACAACCGCATCTCTGCAGCATGGAGCGACTACGCTTATATCTGCCCCGGTCAAGAAACAGCATACCGCGCATCCATCGCCGGCGTACCGACCTGGAAAGTTCGCTTCAACACCAACAACAGTTTCCCCGCATGGCAAGGTATTCCTCATACCGCAGACGCGGCGTATACCTGGGATGAGCCAACTACTCAGTATCCTGAGATTAGCCACATTTACCATGGGTATTTGGCTAGTTTTGTCGCTACGGGTGATCCTAATAAGTATAGATACCCGGGTAGTCCGAAGTGGCCTACTTATAATGGACGGGAGAGATCGCCGAAGCAGATTGTTGTGCAGCCGAAGGATACAAAGGTTGAGAAGGATAATATTCGAACAGAGGCTTGTCTTTGGTGGAGGGATCCTGAGAGGGCGCCTAGACTGAACAAGTAAGTCTGAGCATCATAGGACCATTGCCTTTACCTCCTCGATATGGTCCACCATTATGAAAGAGATATACCTTGAGGCCCAAAACGATTAAAAGATCTAACAAAATATTCTATTCGAATTTCTCTGTCTCTAAGTCAAAACCGCCATGCTATTGTATAAAGAACCCACTAATAAACCGTCTATGCCTTTGTAACTTCCAAGTATCTTTGACTGAAAGCGTAATCGTTGTATCCCTTATTACTCTTAGCAGCATAGAAAGTATCCCTCTGATAAGGCGTCAACGCAACGCCATACTTAAGACGGAACACCAAGTCCGGATTCGAAATGAACCATCGACCAAACGCAACCACAACATCCCACTTCTTGTAACTCCCATCAACAGCTTCATAAACATTATCAGGGAGATATCCACCACCAACAATCACAGGAGACTGGTTATCCCACATATCGAGGAAGTACTCAAGACTTTGCTTCTTATCTCCGAATGGATTGACCTTGTCTGAAGCAAGATTTGTGGGTTTGTCGAGGATGGCTGGGTTACCACGCGGTTCGACAAGAGATACATAAGCGAGCTTGTATCCTGCTTTCTTGAGTTCGCTGAAGATGTATCCGAATTGGTCCCATGGGTTGGCGGTATAGGCGCTTTGGAAGGTTGCGAAAGGGCTTAGACGAAGAGCTGTTCGCTCAGCGCCGATTTCTTCGACAGTGGCTTTGATGACTTCGAGGAGGAAGCGGGCACGGTTCTCAACGAATCCTCCCCACTTGTCGGTTCTGTTGTTGATGCTTTCGCTGATGAATTGATCGATAAGATATCTGAATCACACCCGTCAGCAACTGCAGTTATGTAAAATATTAGCTTTCTTACCCATGAGCTCCGTGGATTTCAACACCATCGCCTCCAGCATCAACCACATTCCTAGCAGCCTGTCTAAACTCCCCAATCTTCTGCCAGATCTCTTCCTCCGTTAAAGCCTCAGGCGCAACATTCTTCCCCTCCATCTGAAGATTACTGCTCGACGCGTACTTATACCCGCGACTCTTCAGATAATCAGGATCACTAGCTCTACCAAGGTCCCAAATTTGCTGGAACATATAGCTGCCCTTGGCATGAACAGCATCGTAGATCCTTCGCCAGCCTTCGATTTGCTCAGGTGATGAGATTCCCGGTGCGTTGGGGACTCCTTCTGCGGCTTTGGAAACACCCGTTGCTTCGCTGATGACTAGTGTTCCAGGGGTTGATGCGCGGTCGGCGTAGTATTTTATCATTAGGTCGAGGGGGAGATGGTCATCGTCGTTGCGGAAGCGGGTTAGAGGAGCTAGGGCGATGCGATGGGAGAGAGTGGTGTTTCCCAGCTTGAGGGGTTGCCAGAGTCTTGATTCGGTTGACATGATGGCGATTGATTGGTGTTTACAGGTAATTGAGTATGTAGATAATTATTGTGATAAATGTTCTTGTTGTATGTAATGTGAAATGATATGAGATTGTATTGTGATGATGGACTTTGGACCTTGTTGAGGATATTCGTCTTTAAATACATTTTCAGTCGCAGCCATTGTGTAGATTATCAAGCCAATGTAACATTCGGAGCAATTATCTGACGAGCAAGAACAAAATGTTACAAATATGTAAATGCCCATACGAAACTCCACAGTAATCGGGGAGCTAAATTTTGGGTAGACCTCCTGGGAATGCAACGTAAACTACAGTTGAGAATGCTTGATAATCATCATCGTTTAGAAACCCTTTTTGGGGGATGAATTTGGAGAATGACTTCGGGGCCTTTGGAAAGATGACCTTACGAGTTAACCAATCGTCATCGACGTCCAGCATTACGTGATTTGAAATTCTCCACCTTTTGTCGAGGTGATTGGCTAGATGGTCACCGAAGCCCTCCCTACCAGCATTATTAATGCTGGTCAAGGAGGTTTTACATAGCATCTAATGTCAGAATTGGAATGCTGGAGCAAGTATCTTGATTGCTATAGTTGATTAATGCAATTGATCTCTCCGCAATCTTCCAATCTGTTACCCGATATATCCCATTGCGTCTATCTCCTCCTCTTCATATACCGCATTCAAGAAGACCTCTTGTGATAGCACAAAACCCAACCAAACTCCACAGGGTTCGTGCTAATCAGCGCTGGGTTATTATACGTGAACTCAGCGCTACCAAACTGGACACCATATCTGTCCCTATAGCGCTGACAAACAACATCCTCAATCTTAGGTGACTCGATATCGGGGATATTGACGTTGAGACCGTCGAGTCGCAGCTCGGTGACTTGGTAGTTGTGACTGAAAGTAGTGAGCTGCGCGAGAGGAATTCTGACGGGTTCTTTGCTGTTTTCTGCTGAGTTAACGATGGAGAGGACTGCGTAGGCAGTCGGGGCTTGACGCTCAGTGGGTTGAGATGTTCCTGCTGAGGCGAAGGCGATGATCGCGCTGGTGAGGAGGGTCGTGAAGTACATGCTGGAGATCGTGACAGTGATGATATGACTTGTCGATATTTGTTTTGGGTAAACTCTTGATGTATGTCGCTGGAATATCAGGTACGATTAACAAACAATTATATTCAAGACTGATCAGTCCACAGGTGAGCTTTTATACTTTTCTAAATCCCATTATTGGCATTATGCCTCATCGCGCTTGCAACATATCAACTCCCTAATAATAGCATTTCTCCAAAAGCCACGTCTCGGCCCCCATGTCGTGTGATGCACATGTCAGCACTTGAAAATTTTACGAGTCGTTGATCACTTTCTTATTTTTTCTTCCGCGACCAGTTAGAAGTCAGCATCTGAGACAAGTCAGCTGCCGATCATGAGAGGATTTTGTCTTGGAGAAACATCACGGTATGGTTGGGTGGAGAGATAACCTCGAGATTAATGCTATCTCGTATTCATTTATAGACGGTATAATATTTGGGATTGTGATTTCCACATGTCATACCTGGCGCTGCATATGGCTGAATCTGATGGGAGGACTTCGGTGAAGTCCTAATTGGGGCACTGTCTGAATTCGTATTGAGGCTTGGTTGTACGACATCTTAACTTGGCATCATGCTTCTATGATAATACATGGCTGCCTATATGAGCTTCCAAGATTCTAATGTCCTACACATCATAAGCGCATTATGTGCACCATCAATCCACCTTTGGCAAGCTGATGCCAAGATCTTCTTCGTGCTCACTGAAAATCGTAGTCAATCGCGTTCCAGTGGCATCTCGCCTTCTCCGCAGTACGCTCATCCATCAAATTAAGCCGATGCGCCCGCGCTTCCTCAACCATCACAAGTCCCTTGGAAACCTCGCCGCCTCCTACCCACCAATCCTTTTGCTGAGGCGGCACATTGGCCGTTGAGATTATCCTTCGGTGGGGGTCAACCAGCCAAAAGGCGATGAAGCGTCTATGCCCCGGCTTTGTCGGATCTTTCAGCTTGAAAGAAGACAGGCGGTTTTGACTGCTTTGCATCAGTGATGCCATGAGAAGTAAGAGGAAAAGACCTTACAAGACGTTTGGGAATGCGAGAAGACGACCCTCTCGTGTCTCAACATCTCCATAGCTCTGTACACAACATCCCGCAGATGTTTGTTGCGACCCCAACAGTGTGCCAAACGCCCTTTCAAGATACTCATACTCATCCTGGACAGTCTTGATCTCGTCACTCAGATGCGGGCTTGTCTGCATGCGGAAGGATAGACGGCTTGGCGTGACGTTTTCACTGTCAAAGTAGTACAGTGCGGTCGCTGCGAATTTCTCGTTCATCTGACCCTCGAGCTACCAAGATGTTAATGTACTAAGTCTTAGGTAAGAATAAATGATGCGAAGACTTACATGCCAACTTTCAGCAGTGAACTCAGGCTTTTCTGGTGTAAGCTCGATACTCGCCATCTTGACAATGATCTGCAGTCCATGTTCCTTGAACTTCTCCCGTAAACTCTGCTTTGACGCATAGTCAACTGGCTCAAAGGGCTCGGGATCAGGAAGTATCGCGTCGCGAAACTTCTCCCACTTTGCTATAGCCAAGCTCTCATCATCAATGTTGGGTGTCAGAGGGGGAAGACCTTCATCCTCGCGGCGGCGATCTTCGTCTTCATCTGGTTCAATGGGTTCCTCTGCATCATGGTAACAATCCTCTTCAAGGTCACAAAGTTCTTGGTGAGTGAGTTGGATGTCTTTGTGAAGGAACTCATCGATGTCAAACTCTGGTGTCCATAGTTCGTCATCGTCGTCACTATAGATGCATCAGTTCGAGGAAACGCCATTAATATTAGGGCCCATAGACTTACGATTCTTCATGGATCCATTTAAATCGAGACTTCGCTCTCCCCGCAAAACTCTTGTCTTTGTAGCTAGAGACCTCCCGTAGACAATGATCCCAAACAGGAATTGCCCGGTCAATCAAACGCTCAATAGTCTTGTAGATGTCAGGAAACTTGGTAGGATGGAGGTTATTCACGTAGCTCGTGAATTTGGCACTGCCGTCATCGCGGAAACCAACGTTGGCCGGGAGCCACTGATATTTGTCCGACCAGTAATCTGGGAGAACCTTGCTAGATCTATATCCGCGAGGTGGCCAAATCACTGGATTCCTGTCGATTGGTGTCTCACCCTTGACGGGCTCACCTTTCTCCATGAGTTCAAGGGCGTTAGATACGCCTACAGCTTCTTCTTGGATGAAAGGTGAACGATCTAAGAAGTATCAGCATCTAGCCCTTTTGCTGGGTGGAGACAGAATACCGTAGACAAAATTGTACATGGACGGATGGATTAGATCTTGTATCATGTCATCACTGCGCGGATGCCAGTCAATGTTGCTTTCCTGGTCCTTCCATAGCATATAGCACGCCCTGTTAAGATCCCGATGGAGAGCATCGTCGATGTAGGAGTCTGAATTGATGATCGTGTTGCGAGGACCATCAAGAGTCGGGATCAGACCCGTCTGTTCAAAGTGCCTTGCTTTTCCTTGCAGTTCTTCAATACACTGTCGAAAATTAATTAGCAACCCTAACAATCCGCTACGGATTTCAGCATACGTAGTCAAATGCTGCATCAGTAATGATTCTCGACCGAGGCATGGGAGGTCCTTCTTTTAGTTTGTCCTGCGCAACTCTGGCATATAGACCATCTTCACTCCGTTGACGCGCTTCATCTCTCCATTTCTGAACAATAGCATCATCAAATACCTTCTTGTGCCAACCTGGTTTATCAGTCAATGTATCCATGAGAATCATCATCGCAACTTCTTTGACAGGCATCACGACAGATTCGCTCATCCGATAGTTGGGAAACCCAATGGGATACACTAGTTTCTCATCTTTGAGCTTTGAACTCAACTTCAAGCATTTCTCGAAGGCCGATATTGACGCCTGGGTAGAGATGAGTCGGTGTCGCCATGGTTGAAAGGCCCAAGCGGGTGGATAACTGTGATTGGTTGACAAGTAGACACGCATACAATAGTCCTAGATGTAGTTTAGAAAGCCACAATAGAAACCACTTCAGCATCGAGTGAGATCGGGGGACTGGGGAGCTTCGATGCGGAAGTTGGATGGTATTCCAATAGATTGTAATAGGAAACGTGTACTTTAATAATTCGGGTAAACTTGTGCGTAGACTTTCTTGTTAATCTAGGTTCAAGCAAATACGTGCAGATCTAGACTTTTTTCTTTCTTTTCTGTTACAGGCACGGCTGCAAGTTGATGGTAGAGACGTGACTTATTCTCTTGTACAGCTTCTATATATCACGTTACGAATCAGAATATTAGAACATTTTACACTGAAATACTATAAAGGCTATCAACACGTACTCTTCGTTTCCAGAGGAAAGCGACTTATGAGTAACAATCCAGCAACCCAAAGAACAAAATAGCTGCTAAGATGTCCTCCTCACCCATATTCCCCCGGATGTTCAATCACCAAGCCAAACAGCCCGGTAGACCCGTTAATCTATCATTTTTCTCGCCGATTGAGTCGCACTCTATTCATTGTACTGCACATCATGTCTAGCGGTTCTGGGTAGTACAATTTAGCACCAAGTCCGATTTTAACAGACTTTACGCTTATTGGCTCAAATCCTGACATAAGCATTCCGATCAGCCTAAATCCGATTCTCCGACTCCGACTCCGATTTTTTGCTTACGCTTACTCCCCCAAGCATTCATCTCAAACATCGGACATCACCGTCAAAATTATTACTTTACCATCCCAGACCTTTCAGAACCACTTTATGATGGAGCAGCTAAGTCCGAGCAGTTCCAGCTCCCCAAACCGAAGCCAAGCCCAGAAGCGCAGACCCAGAAAACCCTTGAATTGCGATCCCTGCAGACACTCTAAGCTTAAATGCGATCGGGGATTGCCGTGCGCTACGTGTCTGAAACGAGGCTGGCAGGATTCTTGCGCCTATGGGTCAAACTTTACTGGACCGCAGAAGCGACGAAGGACGAGACCTGAGGTTGTTGAGTCTATACCTCAACAACAGATACAGGTTCAATCGGTAGAGCTCCAAGACGCGGTGTCAACCCCGAGTTCGACGCCTGAGCCGATCCAACGACGATGGGACCAGGTCTTGCGTCGACCATCTGTTGAGAGAAGTCTTGTACCAGATTCACCAAATCCGACCGTAACTCTGTCCTTCGGGCCTTGCGTACCCATCTCAGAACTGCTTGCACTACTACCTCCGACTTCTGTAACGGAGTACTTGGTAGCGCGTTACTTCGGAACACTATCATCACTATTCCATATCCTTCATGGCCCGACATTTCAGACCCAGTACTTGGACTTCCTCGAAGCTCCCGAGAAGACTAGTCTCTCGTGGCTAGCCGTCCTCTTCACTATCATCTCCCTCACCCTCAAAACCATCGAACCAACAGACGCTGGCCTTGTCGTGCTATGGCAGGATACCAGTATTCCTCGAGACTTATCAGTTCTGTCGCAAAAGTATCGAAATGCGGCCATGACTGCCTTGTCTCAAGATCAGTTCCTTGTTCGTCATGATCTTAGTACGCTGGAGGCACTTCTTATTCTGATACATATGATGTCACATAACGAAGGACCGGAATACGGCTGGGCACTTCTAGGGAGTGCACTCAATATCGCGATTGCTTTGCGTTGCCATACGGCTTTAGAAGGACCCAATTGTATTGAGCAAGAGCGAAGACGGCGCTGCTGGGCTGGAATCCTGATCCTCCATACCTACCAGGCGCTCTGCTTCCGGGACACTGACCTAACTTTCCTGTTGAACATGAAAGCTACAATGCCAGCATGGGTCAACGATAAAGATATCCAAGAACACAGCATCAAACAATCGCCCAAGGATTCACCCTGTGAGTTCACAGATACGTCACTGTTAAAATTCCAAGTTCGCCTTTTCCAGCTTTCGACGCAAATCTGCTCTCACATCTCAGGCGATGATAAGCTCAACGAGACACTTTTACATCAGTACGATACGGCTGTAGCGAATGAGCAGATACAATGGGATGCTGCATATCTCGTAAACGGCCGCCGAAGTATTCTCAACACGGCAGGCTACGCGCATTGGTGCATGTTGCAAACTTACGCGCATCAGCTCTACCTTCTTCTTCACCGACCTTTTCACAGCTCTAAAGCGAGTCATTTCCGTGCCGAGTCAAGGGATAAGTGTATCAAGTCAGGTTTGGCACTACTCGATGTTCATCACCAATTCTACGAACTACCCCGACTAAAGTGTTATCGCTGGCTCGTCAAAGGCGCTATTAGTTGCAACGCGCTTCACGGAGCTGTTGCTCTTACTTCTTGCATGCTTGACATGCCTGATGATTCTGATCTTACAGAAAATATAGCAGCTGTTGATGCTGCGATAACAAGGATGGAAGCACTCAAGATGAAGAGTCCTGCTTGTTCGAGCGTGTACCGCGTCATTCGCTGTCTTCGGTGAGTGGTATCCCGCTGACATTTAGGCCCCTATGGCTAACTTTTGTAGATCTTATCTTTCGAAGCGAGACCCTGCACCGACTTTCTTACCAGAAGATGTTGAGCTGAGGTTTGAGGATTGGGCGACCAACGTGGATTGGTTCAGACCTGATGGGATTGATTGGGTAAGTCAAGGATTCTACGATACTTTCTCGACTGTGTTGCTAATCTGAGCAGGAACTATGGGACTCGGCATATATAACTCCACAAACTGATGATGCAACGACCATAATGGCATGATAAACTTGCGGCAATCAATTTTGGTATCTTTGGTATCTCTGGTAAAGCGAGTGCTGGCTCGTATCCATCGGGTATCCTCAAAACTATGTACATCAAATCCAATTACTCCTCAGACCATGTGACGAATGTTCCCCTCATGCTTCACTGTAGGCCGGAGGTGGAACCTCGTAGTCCTCCACCACGAAATCACCCTTGCAGTACTTGGGCGGAACCCGGATGCCCTCTGCCAAAAGGCTCTTGACCTCCTTTGCAGCAATCGCATGATCCCTCACAAAAACACCCCAACCATTGACTGGCAATTCTGGTGAGATGAAGAGATGTATGGGCATTGAGATCTCTTCCTCTGTCGTGACATCATTGTTGTTCAGAGTGGTCTCAAAGTGCAGAGTATGCGTGATGGAGACTCCACAGACTGAGAAGTCAGGCGAACAGTTCCTGACAGCGATTGGGAGATGTAAGCATTGCTGCCACCGCTGCTGATGTTCATCGTTCAGCTCCAATGGCCACTCCGTCACTATTCGCTGTCCTTCGTACAGTGAACGCTCTGTATCAGACTTGTTCTCGACATCATGTTTCTCTCGCAAGAAAAATCTCGCCTTCGTGATCTTCGCTGTCGGGCTGAGCGGCGCAAGCTGAGCTTCAATGGGAATCAGACCCCCAAGGGCGATGGCTCGATGTCGGATGGAGACATTATACTCGGCCTTCTCGGACCATTTCCCTTGTACAGTCGTAGGATCCATGAGTTCGTACGAAGTCCTTCCCGGTGTCCGTATAATTCGAATCGGTGCGAAGGTCTTGAAGCTTTCGGATGAACCTTCATGAACAGTCCAGGCCTCCAGAAGATAAGTGATGTTACATCGAGTACAACCCTTGAACGACTCCTCCTGATCACCACGAATGAACACCTCAAAAGGCCATTCAAAGTTCTTACCGCTCTTGAACGGTACTCCGATTTTATCGACGACGTTGAAGGGCTCCCATTGATGAACAGTATTCTCGCGCCGTTGCCACTTTACTTCATCTTCGGTATCGACCTTGTGATCACTAGCGAAACCGTTAGATCCCGTTGTTAGATACATGTTCGGAATGAACCTACCCAAGCCACATTCGACAAGTCAACTTTAGCTGAACGCTTGTGATGATTTGACCTTCTGGGACGAAGAGGGAAAGCTTTCCTCGCAAATATTGGCCTTGAGCATCGTCGCCGGTTCCGCTGACAAAAACGTAATCGTGCTCCGGTCTGCGAATAGTTAGTGAATAGTTGAGGATTCGGGATTGGGGGGATGTACTGTATTGCCAGGCGTGGTCGATGCGAGCCTGTGATTCTGGCCATCAAACACCGCATGGATTTCTTGGTGGACATGTTGACGATTGTCAACATGAAGTTCTTGACGTGTGGGAGAAGGGATGATCAAGCCAGTTGTTGTACTAAGGATGATACGTCAAAGTGAACAGTGGGGAAGAGTGAATCAGGGTCAGCCCGGCATCTGATCAGCACAGGCAAATGCAACGGTGGAAAAGAAATGGGACCGTGGCTTTTATTAACTGTCAAACGGTACAATCAGACCAGACCGATATCCGATTTAGATGTAATTCACATGCCCCCTGCTCACTCCAGATCGGACTTTGAATCCCCGATTCATCGGAGTTACTATTCTTGGTAGCAGACCCAACTCTGTTAGTACCTGATTGGGAAATTCCGGCAGCGGGGGCGGAGTCGGACTCGGCTGCCCCACTCGGCGACCATATCAGGGTTCAATCCTTTCTCAATTAGAAATGATCAGGAGAATTCCGATGTAATGTGAATGTGATGAGTGGCTTTGTGCGTTATGTTTATTGGCTGGTTAGTCTTGGCAAAGTCAGATCATGAGCTCATTCAAAGCTCCAAGAAAATGGCAATCGTTGGCGGGTTTGCTTATTTACTTGATGAGGAGATAACACCTTGAGGGAAGCTTTTCAACGGTTTTTATCACTCTGCATAAATATTTCTGATCCCAACATGGCTTCTGACATTGCGTTGATACAACATTACTGCAAGGCTCATTCCCGCCGCGCAACCATGCAAAACATAATCTCCCCCGTCCCCGCGCGCCTAACCAAAGCGCTCTACATACCAAAATACAACGACACGATCTCTCATTTCGCAATCTACGACATCTCAAAGGAATATTCCGAAAAAGTTGGCGTAAATCCCATGGGCTCGGAACGTTACAAGGTGGAGCTAGCCCTTCTTCGAAAGCCTAGCGGGTATTTTGCTGGCGACAACGCTCGTTTCCTGGTCGACGTTGGCACTAGTGTTTCTATTCATGAGCGATGCATGGGTCGAGACCCTTGTGAGGCTGAATTGTAAGTTTGGATAAGTGCGGGGAGGGAAGTCTATACTGATGGGCGTAGAGCATCACCGATTGATGATGGGAGCAACGTTGCTGTGCATATACACTCGGAAGATTCCTCATTTCAGCTCGATACACATGAGTTCTACCCTTTACCGGAGAAGGAAACAAAAAAGAGGATCGTTCGGTATCCGTACATGAGCACTACTGGAAACTTTGGCGGTTCGGAAGATCTCCGTTATGAATGGCAGGTCCACCCAGTTGAGAAAGGCCCGTTGCGCTATGAACTGGTGGATCTTCATCATCAACGACAAGCCGATGACGATGGTTCAATACTAGCTATCTACCATCATCATGGCTTTGAGAATGAATTACCTACGTCTTACAGCAACGGAGTTCTCCTTCTTCCAGCCACCTCGACACCATTATTCGAGATAACGGCCGTGTCAAGTCTAATCGCTCTTCTGTCTACGATTCGCAAACAACCTACACCACGAAAACAATCGCGTTTTAGGTCTTTTATGGCATCTTTATGAAGTAATATTCAAGTTGGCGGGAGTAGGAGGACGAAGGAATACCCAAGGCGTTTCAAGCTCAGAATGTAGTATTTAGATACTAAATCTTGATATAATTGTTCAGTTCAACAAACTCACTTTGCCAGCCGCAAGCCCAAAAGATGTCTTGTCTAACAATGAACTTTCCATCTCACTCAGCCTCTCGGCCCGTCCAATGCGTCTGCGTGACTGAACTTCCCTATCTTCAAGGTTCCCCAAGCTTCCATGCGGACCAAAACCGTGATACCTGTACTCAGCCTCGGGCCACGGCTCCTCCAAGTTTATAAACTTAATCCACGCCTCTCGCATCCCCTGACTAACACGTTCCGCACTAGGAGCGAAGCTTAGATCAAAGCCTCCGAATAAGAGAACGAGATCTATGGCGTGATGGGCCCCACTTGATGGTTGCCATGGATTGGTTTCGTCGATTAAGCATCTGAAGACGGGCTTGTTTGCATTGTGGTAGGATTTTTCTAGGCGTTGGACGGGAAGTAAGTACTTGTAGTCGTTTATAAAGTCCAGGGCCCCAGTCTTGCAGGATGAAGGTCTGTCTGGGTAGATGTGATATAACTTCTTCAACTCGTCACTGTATTGGCCTGAAGTTTCGAAAGCCTTTACTATGTCACTTGGTTCAGTTGACCATACTCCCGCTTGGTAAATCGCCGACTTTTTCCTCGTTAGTACAATTCTATCTGAAAACTTTGAGAAACTGACCTCCTTTGAAACGTCACTGAGGAGTAGTCTCTCCGCACTACCAACCTTGGTCTGCCAATCATCGAAACGATCTTCCCACTCAAGGAAGAAGGACTGCAAACCAGATTTATTGACTGCCTCAATAACTTGACCTGATGATGCACTCTCGAGATTGAGTGATGGGTCTATATCTTGCAATTTCTTGGCAACTTTTTCTCGAAGACCTGAAACCGACTGTCGAGGCTGAGGCGACGACAAGAACAATGAGCCTGATGAGAGGATAACTTGTCTCACGGGAGCATTTGCAACAAGGTGGGCGTGGCAATAAATAGCTCCAGCACTCTCTCCTGCCAGGGTGACCATATTCTACGCGCTTTGTTAGCTGATTGCTCGCCTGGTGTTGGGATGAGCGAATACCGGATCACCGCCAAAGCCTGAAATATGATCTTGAACCCACTGTAGGGCTAGTTCTTGGTCGCGTAAGGCCAGATTAGGGGGTCCAATTCCGTCACCGAGAGCGAATACGTTGAGTCGATACTGAACGGACACGGCGATTATTGGCTTTCCCAGTCGGAGTGAATCAGCCACTATTTTGCTCATATCTGGACTCTATGTCAGCAAATTCATGATCACGGTCGTGTCTAAAGTGGTTTCTTACCACAAACGCCAGAAGCAGCGCTTCCGAATGTTACAGCCTGTGAGCCTCCTATCCCAGGAGTTAGCTTCTACCAATAACCACCCGATAAGATATATACCATGTATCCAGACCAAAACTGGTAACTTTGACGATTCCATCAGAAGCCCGATGTCTGGCAGCACTACATCCAGATTGGTGCATTTGAACTCATCTTCCGGCTCATGTGGGAACGTGTGATCTGGAGGGATGCGTAGTAAATGCCCAACATCGACAGCGACTTGCGGACATCGAGGCCTAAGCATTATGTTAGTCTGCCTTTTACTAGACGCTGCAGAGGATTTCTACCCAAAGCTAGCGCAGTCAAGCCCTTTGAGATATCTCTCCAGCTTTTCCGGTGCGGCAAAGCGTCGAGGAACATGGCCATATGGAATGCCCCGAAACTGTATCACTTCAGAGATCTTGAGACCTGTGAGTGTGCTGTTTAGCGATTCATGGAAAAGTGTTGCAGTCATGACGATTTTCTCTGTGTTGGCTTGAGATGGTTTCGTGTCGTGTCTTCGTGGAATGGACGTTGAGCTATATCCGAGGTGGGTTCCCAAGAGGGGTCTCTGGAGTCATGTGGGGCCAGGACCACGGCTACCCTAACTTTAAGTCCTTTAACTTTTATTAATAAAACTTATTAAAGTAATAGACTTAATATAATTCCTACCCTTTTAATTTTAATAAAATTCCTTATTTAACTCTATATAATTACCTTATATTTATTTAGCTTATATATTAACTTTCTATTTTAATTATACTTTTATAATTTAAAACTATAACTAATTAATTATAAGTATTTTATATATAACTTAAGGTAGATTTAATTTCCTTATATAATTATATTTATAAGCTACTCTTTATATAAGGCTGAGCTGCCTATAAATGTAACGGTTGTGGTTTCTAAGGGGTAAACTA
>PVPY01001152.1:0-15742 GCA_002982035.1 Fusarium algeriense | reverse complement strand
CACCCACCCTGCTCAGCCTCCTGTTGTTCCTACTCAGTCCGCTGGTCAGCCTCCCGTCTACGGTCAGCCCACTCCTACTCCCGTCCCCGTCTCTGGTGCTGCCCGCTTCGGCGCTCCCATTGCCGTTGTTGCTGGTCTCGTCATGGCCGCTTTCGCTCTGTAAGCGAGGCCGCGCACCAATTTAATCTTTGGTTCCTGCGTGGCGTCATGACTTCATGACTGCATTTAGAGGGTTTCTCGTTTCTTCAGGTATGGAGCAGTCTGGGGTATATCAGGCCTTTGTTGCGTACATACGTTGCTTCTTTTGGTATCTACGAGTTGGAAGGTTTTCTGGATTGTTAATGTATTGAGGAAAAACTATAAAACCCACTTGGGTTATTTGTCTTGATCAAGTTCCCCTGATGTAGCTGCCATGTGTTCCTTTGCCGCTACGTCTAATAGACATTTGACCCAGCTTTTGTTTTCCCAAGAGATTTCGTCGACTAGTGTTAGTGCTACAATACCCATTTTGAAAACTGAACTATGCTATTCAAAGAATTATGACTGATTTTATTGCTAATTTGTTGATGCTGATATGAGGATTTTCATCAAATGAAACTTATATGGGGTAACCTTGCATATGCTTTAGGGCGGTACTGATTAATCTAAACTAAACTACGGACTAGGTTCTTTGGACAAAGAAAACAAGCCGCCGGTTTATTCTCCGCTGTTTCGAGGTTTCTAGTCTGCATGTCCTTGTTATGCAAGATCCCTTTCTCATCTGGCAGAAACTTAAGATGACTCGACCTACGAGTTCGTCTGATGTCGTCTCGTTTCAATAATATGCAATGTTACCCATCCTTTACTGAAGCCCTACGGTTGACAGGAATGTTTAGATATTGCATGGTCGTCATTGTCCGTTTCAACCGTTCCCGGGAGTGGCGGCCTTGGCATGAGCTTTAAGCCTCATCCTACCGGCCCTGAACTGGAATGCACTTGTTGTGAGAGAGTGGCTAAAGATAGGTTCATGGTAGGTATTTTGTTGTTATGCCGCCCTGTTGATCAAATACTTAGGATGATGCCCTTGCTCTGACTTGGTGCAAGGGATACTCACTTGTTGGTTTTGAGCTAAAGCCGTCGAGAGGTGACAGGCCATTTCATGGTATTTCCCCACTCTATCCCATGACAAGGCATTTCAATCGCATGAGAATCATGACAATGAAGGCCTATTTATAAGAAACACATGCCAAGTCTCGTTGTCAAGTTGATACAGTAACAGACATCGAAGAACTTGGAGTGTCGTTGATTGCGTACGCAGGTCTCACATGAAGAGACATGAAAAAAAAGCCCGGTTTTACCCTGTGCTACTGTAGCGCGCTTCTTGTCTTTCTGTCAAACGGGCGCGGCGTTTGTGGCTTCTGATCGACAGGCACATCCTTGAGTTCAATGTTTCATTGCGCACATCATTTGGACCTGATTAAAGTGAAGGGCGAGTGATCAGCGGCTGTCAAGTCTCAGTCGTCGGTGATACACCAATCATCGCTATGATCATTACAGTATAATTTGTGCGCACTAGTAAGAGACTCGTGGCACACTGTGTTTGTCTACAACTCGAAGTCTTTTGATACTTGTGTCACCAATGAGGATGAATTAAAATATTTTGTTCAATTACATTTGAATAACATTCATAAATAAATTTCGCATCATTGTCTGATGCGGCGGGATATCCTACCTGTTCTTACCAAGTCCTTCTACCCCAATTGTAGGTAGTACCCATTCCCAAATCATGACCAATTCCAGTGCGCGCCCGCTCGCCATTTATCCCAGTTAACAAGTTCGTAAATACCTGTCTATCCCGTTTGTGTTTTTCCCTTTTCGACACCCAACCTTCGCACTTAGTGACCACCAATCTGGCCCTTGGGCAGAGGAGGGATCCAGCATACGGCCAGGTTCAATGCAATGGTAATGATGCCAATAACCCAGAGACCCATGGCATAGTCGTTTCCACCGTGCATGAAACGGAAAACAACAGCGAAGATGACACCACCAATGTTACCGCCACCGCCAGTCAAACCAGAAAGAATGCCATTGGCAGATGGGTGGACGTGAGGGACAAGGGCAAAGTTGGCACCGTTGCCAGCCTCGATAAAGATGGCCATGACCACGACAAGACCAACCAAAGTACCAATGTCACCACCGTTGGCCTCAGAGGGGTTAACCTTTCCAATGACGATGAGAAGAGCGCCAGTCAAAACACCACAAACGATGATCCAGGCCTTCTTGAGCCAGAGGTTACGTCCGCACTTGTTGTAAATGATGTCGGCAACTACACCACCGAGAGGTCGGTTGAGGAAGTTGAGGAAGCCAAAAATAGCAGCGTAGTTGCTGGCCTTGGTCTGGTCGAGATGGGGAAAGTTCTTCTTGAAGTAGGAGCTCAGAATGGCGTTGATGGCAAGCTCGCCGCCGAAGGAACAAGCGTAGGTAGCGACATGGAAGATAGTTTGAGGAGAGTAGCAGACATGGAGAGCCTCGCGAAGAGTAGGCTTGATGATGACCTCTCCACGAGCAAACTCCATAGCCTCTTTACGTGAGATGGGATGCTCGTGGTCGCCAACCTTGACGTCCCTTTCCTCACCAGGGCTCTTCTCCTCGTCTGATCCGCAGCGGTCAGGTGTGCCAATGGGGGTAACGTCACCAGAGCTGGACATGCCATGAGCCTCCAGGTTCTTTCGGACAAGCATAGCCTGGTCTTCCCAAGATCCCATAGGGCTGTCGGGGCAAAGGAATAGCATTCCGAAACCACAGACAAGCAAGCAGATCAAGGGGACAATGAAGGTAACCCTCCAAGCCTTGGAAGGGGACATGCCCTGATGGGCGACCAGCGAGTCGAAGACAGCAGGCATGATAAAGTAAGTGCTATTGAGAGTCAGCATTTGTCTTTAAGAAGCCCTTCAAGTCGAAAGGCTTGAGTGTCAAGACTCAAGAGCGAAGTGTTCACTTACATTCCACCACCTGCATTACCCCATCCACCAGCGAGAGCGTTGGCAGTGCCGACGACATTCTTGTCGAAGAATCCTGTGCACCAAACCTGACAAGGAACGAATGTAGCGCCAAGGATACCAATAAAGAATCGGGAAACGTATAGGCCAGTTGCGCTTGTGACAAGTGGTGCGAGGCCAATGGGGAGGCAACCGAGAAGAATTAAATAGGCAAAGACACGTCGAGGTCCATACTGATCACATAGAGGGCCGGTCAAGAAGCGAAGAAAGAAAGTGGCAGAGAGTGAAACGATGTTGGAGTTTGCGATTTGAGCCGGTGTAAGATGAAGATCTTTTTTGATAGTGACAGTCAATAGAGGCGGGAAGGTGTACCTAGAATTTTAATTAGATTATCACGATATCGACATTTGGATTTCGAGACTCACCATGCCCAGAAAGCAAGCATAAAGCCGAGCCATGAGAAAGAGAATACTCGTCCATAGACGTCGATGGGGTTGAGCATAGGCACACTTCGTGCTTTTCGGCTGATAGGGTTGACCTCAGGGGTCTTCCATAGGTGGGCGATTTGAAAACCCATCTTGAACAAGTTGATCGACGAAGTTGAGAAATGTCAGGATAAACAATTCAAATCTTTTGAAAACGACTGAGATAGTTCTTGAAAGCTTAGAGATTTCTGTTTGTCTCTGAGTTGCTTGTCGATGTTGAGCTTAATGAATATCCTTTTTGAAATGGACAATGCTGAGAACATATATAGAGCGAAAATATCGTATACTCCGCGACCCCAGATTGACAAGAATCTCGAAAACTGTATCTCCGGATTTCCTAGATCTTTTCTGTAGGAATTTGACTCGATAAGAAGTCTATCTGGCTGTGCTGTGTAGATGAGACTGTGTGAGTGAACAGGCCAAGCGATAATCCGGAGGCCCGGAGATGCTCAAACCAGACTTTTGCAAACGATTTCTCGTTAATCCGATAAGAACTGGGCTGATGACGGGGGCTAAGAGCGGCCCGTTGCAATGCAGTGTTACAGAGTCTCAGTGGCCGATAAGTTGATAACGTGGAAGCCTCCCAGCGTAATGATTGTTCTTGGCGGAACCCTTTTTTGCAAATATATATCCAGAGATTTTCGTTTAATATTCGAAAAAACATTTGGTGTTTTAGAAAATCATGTTCCGAGCCCCTGACAGCTCCTTGATAACCTTAAGCGTCGAGGCGTAATCAGTCAAGCGAGCGAGAAAGGGCAGCCAATCTCCAGAACTGAATTAACCGGTAGAGATAACGATTCGGACGAATGGTAGATATTTGCATGTGCTTTTCTTGGGGGTTCCATGTCTCAAAGAATGCAAGTCGGAAGACAAGACGCGTCCTCGCGTGGACATGGCATGGCATGGCGAGATAAGGCCTGCACCATCACCAGGCGTTGAAATGGACGGCGGTCATGTACCGAAGCTACCAGCTGCAAGCCAAGCTGCTCACCTACGATAAGCTGATCGTCCGTGGTCAAATATCCAACATGCCATTGGCCAGGAGTGCCAGGTGTGACGGGCTGCAGCAGGGCGATCAGACAAGAGCCGCGATAAGGAAAGGCTACTGCGATCCCCGAGCCGCTGTAGGGTGGCTTTGTCCAGGGGCCTTGACTAGCACCCAGTCGGTTGAGAGATAAGGCCGTGGTGGTGTTTGGAGCGTTGAAATGCGAATCTCCGCGGAGCGAAGGGTGGCGGGGTAGTGCCATATATATAGTATAGATTGGAGACTCAGCGATAAAGAGAGAACAGGCTTTGGAACCAACGGAGATAAGAAAGTGGTTCGAACTCGGAAACGACCAGATTCCTGGGCCAAAAGTCAAAAGGTTGTGCCAGATACGACAAGGCGCTAGGGAATTATCCTATCTTTTCACGGGCGTTCTGATACGGTGGTGCCGTGTCAAGATTTGGGAGCCCCGGATCATCATTACTCAACTGTGCAACACCAGGGATTGCTCACGAGAGGTGACCTTTAGAAGACATTTGAATGGCTCGGAAAGACATTGTAATCTCCCTGAAATGTCACAGATAGGCTGTTCAACGGCTCCATTGCTGATAGATGATAAGAATTGGTGATCAATCCCATGCTTCTCTATAAACCATGAGACCCTCCAAAAGGTACATAAGCACTCGCTTCTGCGCTCACTCGTCAAGTTCTCCAAGTCTCTGTGGAATGTTCAGCGCTTTGACGAGAAGACGTCGACTAACTTAGCAACTATCGAAAACCATACAGCCACTGGGCGTCTCTGCGCGACCACTAAAAGCACTGAAAAGCGACATTAAGTTCAGGGATCAGAGCCTTGGAATCTTCCGTGCCGTCCGCTTAGACATCTAAGAACCAACATATTTCTTGGTGGGTTTCTGGTGTCGATTCTTTTCCGTCTCGTTTCTGAAAGAAATGAAGGTTGAGTCGTCAATTTTAGCACAGCGATATTTGGTTTCCATTGTAAATTGTCAATATTGTAAGTGGAACTAACCTGGAATTGAGCGTTGAAATAAGCGCCAAAATCGGCAAAAAGAATGAAGCTAGAAGGATTCGATCTCCAACTCGAATGGGACTCGAATGGGCGACTTATTTATTCTCCGCTGCACTCTGACGGGAGATACTTTACATCATCTTTTTATCTACCATTTACCTGAATTCCAGTCATTTTCGGGGTATGATAACTCCTAATCTCCTAACAAACCTCGAATCTGTAGAGCATTCCGTCAAGATTTCTGGCTCTTATTGCATTATAGCGCTAATCCATATGCAGTAAGAGGGGCACTGTAAATGCTCAACTCTGACTGGAGGACAGAAGGGTCTGAATTTTCTGCGCAAACATTTTTCTTCGAGATGCCCCTCCATGGTCACTTGAAGTTTTGTTGTCTTTGGTGGGGGGACAATTGCTTGTGATCGTTATTCTTCTTTCTCCTCAAACTTCCAGCTACTGGTCAAGCTTGAGCTCCTCCGTTTTCTATAAGGTATGTGACCTTTCTGGGATGTCTTAGTTCTTCATCACGTGCCACAAGTTTCCTCTGACGGCATCATGCTCCCCCCTCACCCAAAAAAAAATACTGGTAGTACGGCTCATAGCCAGATTAGTGTGGGGTTCTGTTCGGTGTGTTTGTTCACCTTGATTAGAACTTCATGTGAGAATCGAACACAGGAGAAGATGCAAATTTGACAAGAATTACATGTGACTGACTATGAGATCTCAGATAAGAACCTGCTTCCGCAGTCTGAGAACCTCTGCAATGGCTACCACAACCGTCCCAAAGACCTGCAAGGTCATCACTGCTGAGACTATCGCCAAGGGTTACCTTGGTGAGGTCAAGGAGACACTGGCCAAGATTCAAGGCGAGAACCCTTGCACGCCCACGCTGGCTGCTTTCCTCGCCAACGGTGATCCCGCCGCTGTCAAGTACGCTGAGTGGTCCAAGAAGACTTGTGAAGAGAAGTGAGATATTCCTCTGCGTGGCATAAATATCGCCCAGTCTATCGGGTGATGCTTGCCCCTCGACCTGGCGCTAATGTATAGCATAGCGGATTCAACTTCGACCTCCGAACTGTGGACAAGGAGCTCCTCGAGGAGGAGATCATGAAGGCCAATGAAGACGAGAACGTCGACGGCATGATTGTCTACTACCCTATCTTCCCCAACAACCCCTCTCACGACAAGTACATCCAGGAGTCGGTTGATCTTGGAAAAGATGTTGAGGGGCTTCGACACCAGCACATACACAACATGTACCACAACATTCGCTTCATTGACCCTCCTCAGAACCGCAAGAAGTCCATCCTTCCCTGTACTCCTCTCGCAGTTGTCAAGATTCTCGAGTACCTGCAGATCTACAACCCCATCCTGGCTTCCGGAAACCGACTTTTCGGAAAGACCATCACTGTCATCAACCGATCTGAGGTCAACGGCCGGCCTCTTGCCGCCCTCCTCGCCAACGACGGTGCCACCGTTTACTCAGTTGACGTCACTGGCGTCCAGGTCTTCACCCGGGGAGAGGGTATCAAGAAGCCCCGCCACCAGGTCGAGGACAAGGAAGGCTGGAAGCTCGAGGACTGCCTTCCTCTCAGTGACGTTGTCATTGGAGGTGTTCCCGTTGAGTCTTTCAAGGTTCCCACCGAGCTCATTCGTGATGGTGCCGTCTGCATCAACTTCTCCTCGTACAGGAACTTTGATGGTCCCGCCATCAAGGAGAAGGCCTCCATCTACGTGCCATCCGTCGGCAAGGTTACCATTGCCATCCTCTTGAGGAACTTGGTCGTAAGTGCCCTCTATCGTGTGACAAAGTGTGTGGTACTGACAAGTTAGCGCCTCATTGCCAACCGTCCTTCCAAAGATGAGTCGCAGAAGAGTGTCGAGGCTCGAGCTGAGGCTTTCGCCGACGACTAAGTGTTTTACTCGCAATTAGAAATATTTCGAAGAAGATGAAGGTTACGATTGATTTGAACTAGATTATGGAAAATGAAACATGGCGGATCGACCGTTTTGTGAAAAGGGAAATGCATTTTATAGGAGTTGTTATAGAAGGGATATATCAACAAAAAAAAATTACGTGAATGTTATGAAAGTATGTGGCGTTGTGTCACAATGTCGTATAGCATTGGCAGATGGGCAGCTGGTGGATTGACAGTTCATCATTTGTCTATGTATTTTTTTGTTTCATCGTCTGGGCTATGTGAAGTTTATTGAACTGAAAAGGCTTTTAGAGGCGTCAATTTATTGGCAAGGGGCCATTCATGGCGGCGCCATGGTTGTCCGTCTTACAACTGAGCAAATAGTTGGTGTGATCTTTCGTACAACATGGAGTGTGTGGCTCGCTACATCTGCACGACATTTCATCCATGGCTCCATTTTTGAAGGCTAGTTCAAGGCATGCTGTATTATCAGATCTGACTGACTGTAGACATTTTGCTAGTCTGCTATGTCGTATGAAACAGGTGGTTTTAACCTACAGTGACAAAGTTTAATTATGATATTCTTCAACGTGTTCTGGAAACTTTCCTAATTAGGCATATCCCAGCTGAAGCGGTGGGTTGAGCTGGCGCCCCTATCTTCAGTGAGTCCTTGCGTCTTCCAGGTTACTTCATCCTTGATCCTGGCCTGTAACGAGAATGGAAATTACTTGGTGCAACATATTGATCAGCTTAGTTTATCCATAGTACCGGAGTATACAACCTAATTAGAGGATAGACCACATATCCACATGTACTATTCCAGGTATTCTCGTATCCCTTTCTTTTCAAGAGGACAACATGCAGTAGTTGTGCATTGTGCATGCCTTTACAGTTTAGACTCTCACTGCAGATATCCGTACTATGTAAAACTTTTGGGCCTTTTATCGATCACTGTTGGTCTTCTTACTGCGCGCGGCGTCATGAACCATTGTTTCAATCATTGGTTAACTGCTTTCGGCCCAGCACCAATCAAAGTCTCAAGACGGGACTAACAGAATAACTAAACGCCTCAACAAGCAGCAAAACAAGGCGGGCTCCTCCATATTCCCCGTTTTGCTCAACGGCACAGTGGTCATTTTCGGGTCAAGTCCCTTTATGTGGTAACGGTTCATTGCCTCTAAAACTGGGCGCCGACGCCAAAGATTGAAGAGTGCATTCCAAGATTTCGTTCGTCATTGTTGAGATGATAAAAAGTGCGCAATTGGGTTTTTGCTGATCCCCTGAATTCAACGGCCTCTCTTTACAGTCTTGTAGCAATAGTAACCATTCCATTCTGTTTGACTTGTATCGTTCTATTTATTAAGGTATTTATTACTCTGTATAAGCATCTTAAAACTGTGGAGTTCACAGAGGTCTTATTGAGGTTCAGGCATCTGCAAGTTCAATTAAAACGGTACGTACCTACCTTGATTGCGGTTCGTTCAATTAATGGATGGAACCCCAAACATCCATCACCATCAGTCACTCTTTCCGTCCATCCATTGCTTTTCCCATCCCGACTTTAGACACTCTCCTCATTCCTTTCTCATGCTGCCTAATTGGGTTTCTAGCTGACTGCGCCGTTTGCGACTAGAATCTTCCCTGTTTTCTTCTCTGCTCGGCTCAATCTTATCAACGACTCTTTCATTCATTCACTCCTTACTCGCTTGATTATACTACTACTTTCTTTTCTTTGTCTGATCGGCACTCTAATTTTGCGCCACGCTACTCTTTTCGACTCGCAAAGTCTCAACGCTCGAGACATTGTCTCTAATTTCATCGAATCACAAACCGCGCACTCTCAAATAAACAAGAAACACAACAAAGCCTCCTGCGGGCCAACTCGCGTGCGCAACAGAGCTGAGACCGATACGTCAGGGCCTGTCCAGGTACCGTGTCCTAATAATCAGCCGGTAGCTTCTTCGGCGCGCTGCGAGACGAGACATAATACTACCGACTTGAACACTCTACATACCGGACAACTCGATCTGCTTCACCTCTGGTATCAGCCAACCCAAGTATCGAAATCATGACAGCGCAGACCTTTCCCAACTATAGTCGCGATGTCCGCCATGGCAAATCTGGCTCGGGCTCTTCACTGAACTACGGGCCAGTCCCTGGGTCACCCACGCTCACGAATCCCGACATGATCTTGCCCGACTACGATTGCGACGTTTCCCTCGATGAGCGCTCCCAATCACCCATTACGATGTGGAATAATGCTCAGACCACTGATATGCGCTTTCATCTCCCTTCCTCACAAAACCAATTCATCGCTGGACCAATTGCCCCTTCAACGCCAATCATATATGGAAATGGAACTATGTTATCAGACATTGGCGAGGTGACGGAAGTTGAGAGTGTGGTGGGGAAAGGAGGGCGCCGTGGTTCGGCGCATTTGTCCGTTTACAGCAACGATGATCACGTCTTGGGCTCATCCCCAACGATGGGGGCATCCCGCATCAAGTCGCGGTCACAGCTTTTGCAGCGTGAGAGGAAATCTTCCCTCGATTCTAACAGCACAATTACGTCGCAAGGCCGAGCTGCTCCTTTCGGCGACTTTGATGATTCTGTCAGCGTTGACGACGTCAACTTCCAGGGCGATGATGAGGAGAGCATGGCGTCTTCATATGTGGAGGGAACAGCTCCGCGAGAACCCAAGATTCCGCGTATAGCTCGTACTCAAGAGGCTACCGAGCAACGCTATTCGACCAGCTCTCTTAGTGATAGGGCGGAACAGATCCTGGCGAATGCGAAGCAAAGATTAACGGTAAGCTTCCTTTCTGTGCAAATAATGAATGAATGTACACTGCTGACTAGGCTGCAGACAATGGAGGGTAACTTGTCGAGGGCAAGAAGCTCTCTCTATACCCCGATGTCCGATGGCTCAACACCTTCTCCACCAATTGTCCGGCCTGCGACGTCCTTGAGAGAGTCTACCATCCCCTTGAATTCAAGCCAGGGGCACTCTAGAAATGTCAGCGAAACTAGCTCACATAACGGTCTTGCTAGCCCGGGGTTTCCGCAGCGTTCTGCTAGTGCCTTGGGAGCTGCTGGAGGTTATCGTCAGCCATTGACTTCCTCTAGGAGTGCCGATGCTCTTGGAATCGGCTACGGTGCCTCTTACAGGAGTCCTACAACTCTCGATCCGATGCTGGAAACTCTGAGTGAAGATGAAGGCGGCGCACATGGTGATAGTCGACGTAGCTCTCATCTATACAACCAGCTGAGCCCAACTTTCGGGTCCATGACGGACACTGATTTGCCCAGGTCCGCATCAGTGGCCCAAGTCCGTGATTTGAAGCATCAGATGAAGGATCTAAGGGGGAAGATTTCCAGCCTCAAAGAGCAAGCTCGTGCTGATAGCTTGAAACGACGTAGTCTGCAGAGTCTCAGGACACCTAGCCCGTTTACTCACGCAAGATGGGATCAAGGACTTCCAGAATCTCGAACATCGCAAGATACTACTCCGGAGACTCCTGCCTGGCAAGCGCCTTGGAACGAGGAGTCTCCCAAGGATAAAGGAAACGGTCAAATTTCACCCAAGGAGGGCTCGAACGAACTTTCTGAGGAATCAACGAAAACGGTAGATGCTGGTGCTGAACATGACCCTCGCACTCCTGATGCGCCGGACGTGGTTGCAGTTCAAGAAAAGATGGTTTCGCCTCAGCTGGATGCGGAACCTGAATTTAGACATGAATTCCAAGCGCAAACGCAAGTGCAGGAAAATGACGACATGAATGATGACGGCGAAACGTGGGAAGGAGATCTGGAACAAGAGGAGGAAGAAATTAAGCAGGAGGGAAACAGTTACGGTCTACAAAATGGCGAGTACAACGACGACGTAGAGGATGATGACGACGATGAGTTTGTGGACTTCGAGAGCGAAAGTGGCGAGTCATCTTATCATGATGCCTTCCAAACCCCGGTATCTCATGAAGACCGTGAGGATGCCTTCGATTACGAGCACTTTTTCCTCCATTCAGCAATGGGAACAATGAGCCAACATCGACGGGAGAGTTGGAGCAGTGTGAGCTCGGTGAGCTCTGGTGGTTCTGTCGAGACAACCCGCGGCCCTATTGCCGCCTCGGCTCCTGCACCTGATTCTGACTCTGATCATGAACGGAGGCCCAGTGTCGATACTATGTCGTCCTTTAACAGTTTTGCCACGGCTACCGAAGGTCGCTCGAGCCGCAACTCAAATTTTGAGGACACTACAGAGACCATCGTTATTATACCAGGAGATTCGGACGCGCCATTGAGCTCGAAACGAGCAACATTCGGTAACTTTCAGTTCCCTCGATCAGGGGCTCCTTCGAGGAACGGCTCTGTTGATTATCACCAAAGCCATCCCCGGCGTAACACTGTGGTTCGTCGACCTAGTAGCAGCGCAGTTACTTACGCACGGCATCGACCTTCGATGTCATCTTTCGGGTCAGCAGGAACAAACCGAAGCTTTCCTCTCATTGACAAATCTAAGGGGGCCAACGGGATCTTGACACCAACGGGTAGCACACCCGGGGGATCACCGGACTCGGAGCTCAGGCAGATATCTGAAAGTCTCCTTAACGAAGCAGCTGGGTTGGGTGGTATTGAAAATGGGCAAAAGAATGGGAACGCTTCCGCCGTACAGGGGCTCGACAAAGAAAGTCAAATCTTGGTGGAGAGGCTTGTAGCCAGTCTTGGAAAGTGTGTCCTGGGGTTGACAGAATCATCGAGAGCCGGCACAGAGGCACGCATGTACCGCAGGAGAATTGATACTGCTCGACGCATTCTTGAGGGGCTTGAGGAATGATTAAGGTTGCTTGTATGATTGTATCAGGCAAAGGTTTTCAAAGATGTGGTATTTTTCTTGCATGGCGCTTTACATGGAGGTGGATAGGGATATTATCACACATGATGATGCTCTGGTTTTTGAGCAGTTGGAGTTGAGACCTGTCTTGGATGAGACTAGGTTATTTTCGATACCCTTCAAGTCTAGCGATTTGCTTCCTTATTTATTCTTTAACTGATGACCTTTACAGAACTTTTTATATCTTCAATTACGACACACTCTATTCTTACTAAGTGTTGCTCGCGTGGTGTTTACATATGATGGTCCGTGCTGTAACCTTTCGCCAAGATTGCACCATTTGGCATGTGACAGAGTCAGATCAATATCGTAGAAGGTAGTGAATGTATGTGAGTAGATAACAGATTATTGGGTTTTGTGTTGGGGCAAAAACAAGTCGCATCTTATTTTATTTGATACATATAGGTATATTAAACTAAGCTTATCGTAGGACTTACGCATGTCTCCAAATGCTCCCGTGAACTACCCTAGGAATCTTGAGAGCATCTGTCAATCTTAACGCAAAATAGAACTGAGTAACCTTAATGTGAAGAACAGACCTAATGGATATTCACAATGTAATCATATATAGAACAGAAAAACGAGTAGCGTTCAGCCTGTTCCGTGTAACCCAGTCACACTTGAATGAACAAAGGGGCATTTAATGCTTACCTGAGCTAGGTATCTTAGACCGCAACTTTCTTGCCCTTCACAACTACCCTGGACGCTCACATGGGAAAAGCCACGAAACAACATTTCCCCCACCAACATCAACAAACTCAACCTCAAACCTTACACTGACTGAATTCTCGTCGCAAACCATCGCCAAAATGCCCTCCGTGGAACCCCCAACCCTCGCAACGCACCTCCTAACAGCGCTGCTCCCCCCGGAGCTCGCCGATTCTATCCAAAAGCATATCCTTCACCCACGCTCACCTGTGCAAATCATGGCGCGCAACGTCCTCGACCAAGCACAGAATCTTCTCGATACCGCCGCACCTCTCCTTGAGCCGATGTTTGATCGCGTCATGATTATCCTCGCAGAAAACCAAGGCCTCGTCGGCGTAATGGCATCGCTGGCTGTACTCGCCACTGTTGTTATAATTCTCAACTGGATCCGTCGTCTGCTTATGTGGTGGACGCGCATGGCTATGCGCATAGCAACTTGGGCTTTTCTGCTAGCCATTGCGGCGTGGATCTGGGAGCGCGGCGTCTTTGAGAGTGCAAGAGATATGGCCGTCATGGGCGGCAAGATCGTGGGATATCTGGCTGCCATCAAGGATATTTGGCTGCAGGAGTATGATCGCTACGAGGCGCAACAAGGCATGGCCGGAACCAGAGGCACCGCTTCTGGACGACGATCGAGATAAAACATCACCCAGGAAGAATGATCTATGCGAACGACAACTATGCAGTTATCGCTGTTTTGCAAATGACACGACACTACTTGGATAGCCCCATTCGATGGAATACAGCAAAGAAAGCACTAAAAACCCTACATGAATATGTCATGACCACAATAGCACACCTACTAGCATCGTTATTATGCTTATCACGAAAGAGGTGGAAACGGGCTGTTTAGGAAAAGGAGCGAGGCAGTGACATGTCACATCCAAGCTCAATTCAATCTCAGACCACGAGAAGCAACCAGTAACGCCGGCGCTATGCAATACTACTATCAAGATACCACAAATTTCCCTTTTTTCAGGGTTTCCCTTTGCCATTATATCCACTCTAATCGTCATGATCCTCAAATTCCTCATCATTGGGCTCTTTGGGATCCTGAGCTTCGTGGAACTGTATGCAGTCGTCAATGTAGCTCAGGATAGCAGCAACGCTGTCCTCGTTGGTCACATCTAGTCTGAGATAGTTGATCATGCTGAAACTCTCGATCAAGCCAGCCACAGCACGGTTAAGTCGTCTGAAACTAGCGCCCTTCATCACTTGTTCTTTCTCGTCAGGTGCCTTTGATTCGTCGTCTTCGGCCTCAGGTCCCTCTGTAACACGACGCGCACGCTCGACGGGGTCATCGTCGAGAAGGCCCACGTCAGGTGTGAGGAAGCGCTTCAGGTCCTTCTTCTTCACTTGGCCCTTGACGAGATCCATCTTGGACAGGATGTTGATGTGTGGCACTTCAAGCATGAGCATGGCACTCATCGCACTAAGGGTTCCCGAGAAGAATTTTGCGCGATCGACGACGAATGTGGCTTCGAGGAGATAGACAGCGGCCATGCGGATGTCGAGGGAGCCCGGCTGGGACAGGAACTTGACAAGAGCTGGTAGAATAGGGACGTGTGTGTATAGTTCTATCTGGCCAGGCATGTCAAAAATGATGAGATACTCTTCGGTGAGGCTGTCGAGAGCTTCAGTCAACCAGTCGAGGTTCTCCATGAGGAACTCAAAGCAATAGATAAGGCCACCGTTAGGTCCGAGGCCAACTTCTTCCATAGCATCTTTAAGAGAAATAAGTTCTTTGATGTCGAGATCAGGTTCATGCTCAAATGATTCGGCGGCAGGGTCAAGGTTGACGTAAAAGGCCGAACGGCGATTGAGGTTAAGATGGGTGATGAGGGCGGCGCAAAATGTTGACTAATAGCGACAGGATGCGAAGTTAGTTGAGGCGCATTGATGAATATTAGATTAAAACTCAAGCACGCGATCCAGGGCTGCATGATGAGAAGAATTGATGCAAGGAGAAGCGGTATCGCAGAACAAAAGCTAAAGCAAAGGACAATTCCACGTACCTTGCCCGCGCCCGCAGGGCCCATAATCATGGCACCGAACTTGCTCATATTGAAGATATTGTGATATATAGATTGGTGTTTGTTTTGTTTGTTTCTTCAAGTTGACAAGGGCCAAGATGCGATTTGATAGCTTCAAGGGCCGAAGCTAGATAGCTACAGGTTCTAAGCAGCCCCGCTTGAGAGGGGCCGATCTAGCAGAAGGGGATAACAGAAAGTGATATGTCTGCACCGTATAACGCAAGGTTCGACGTCAGCTATGATTCTAGTTGGTACCGTATCGATGAGAGATACAGATTTCGATGTGGTGCTTGTGACGCTTGCAAATAGTAGTGAATTTTTAACATGTTCTGGAAGGGAACCTGAATGGTGGGGTAAAAGTTCGGATTTTTTCACACCTTTTTTTCGCCGTTTCTTGCCCCTCTTGCTCCAGCGCCGAAAAAAAGAAAAAAAAAGTTATTTCTCAGCCTCTTTTCTCTTTTGGCCTCTTCTCTAAAGCTATCTGCCCCGCCATTACTGAACATGTACTAGGTTATCATGCCTGGACTCGGGGCCATCATGATAACTATTTTTTTAATATTTTTTTTTTTTTTTTACTTAACGTTAGTAGACACCCCTCAGGGAGCAAGAAGACTTCGGGCCTTAAGCCAGGATGACAAAATAAACTAGCCTAAAAGCACTCTAACTTGATACAACCTTACCTAAATCTTTTTGTTATTTAGGATTATGGTCCTAAG
>PVPY01001149.1:0-11049 GCA_002982035.1 Fusarium algeriense | reverse complement strand
GCCTAATCACCTCCTCCACCACCGCCTCCTCCTCCTCCGCCATCACCACCACTGCTACCACCACTATCTCCTCCACTTCCTCCACCCGAATCACTACTACAGCCTCCTCCGCTACTGCTGCCTCCATGATCTCCATGACCTCCATAACCATGACCGCCGTGGCTCGAACCATCTTCTACTCCTCCCCATCCCCACTGCCCTCTATCGTGACGCCCGTGACTGTGACCATTGCCAACTGTATCGCTTGTCACTCCTCCATAGATGTTCCCAACAGGATAGTTTCCACCATCAGTGGCAGGTGGGACATAATTTCTTCCCCATGGAGGCCCAGCAGAGCCTGCTTTGTTTACAGGCGTCTTCTGTATATGCGCTGGAGCTGTATAGGCGCGTCTTGGGATAGGTTCTTCAGGTGTTGGCTTTGACTTTTCAGTGTCTTTTTGCTTCTTTCGACGTGGAAAGTATTTAGTAAAAAGATCTTTTGGAGACATTATGTGTGGTTTGCAGTTGTTGTAAATGAAATGTTAGAAGACCTTTGACGTGAGATCTGGTGCTTTATATCTCTCAAGGCTCACTTACATAACTGCCTCGGCTGCGATGGTGCTAAACTGAAATGGTATTCGTGGTGCTATCGTGTTTAGCTTCACTTCAGCCCAAGGTAGTCGGGCGTTTTACAGCCCACCTGACTCGGCCGAAACCGAAACCGTCTTACGAGCTTCGAATATTCTAACCAAATAGAGGAAGTAGCTTAAGCAAAGCTTGTAATCATTGACTACCCTGTTGAAGTCTGTAGCCGAGAGTGGGGAGATGGAAGCTTATCCTTGAGACTCATATTGACGCCGATATCGCTGTTTCACGGTTGCAGAATAGAAGAACTTTCAGGATAGTTGCCCATTCTGCTTGACTATGGAAGATTCTCCTCCCGTTCTTCCATAGTCCAACTGAATCCCACGCGAAAGACTCCACATTTGAGACCGCGAGCTTTATGGCCCGCCGTAGACAATGTACATGCTCCACTTCTAACCGCCCAGCTGATGTTGATTTCCTGCTAAGCCCCAGGCTCCTCGATAAACTAGACAAACGGTCTGCTTTGGAAGATAACACCTGATAGCTCGGTAGCGAGGCTGATTCCTTAGGTTGCGTAATGCAAAGGAAATGGCCTGTAAGGCTTAGACACTTTAGCATGTTTGGTCATTTCCTTGACGTTGGACAGTTCAGACAGGGACTTCGGTCTTTTGCAGCAACTGGTTGATACTAATGCTATCAAGTTTTACAATGAACCTTGGTAGTGGTTTCATAGTCTTACTCTATCACAACCGAGTGATCGTATTTGGGCTACAACTCTTCATACAGTAGAATTATTTTACCATTATCTTTGTCAAGAATGCACTGGGCAGGGGCATTGGCTGGTTTGGGTGGATATATAGAGTCTGCCACTTTGAGATGCATTCAACGAATTAGAGAAGGTATTATCTGCATCTATTTCGTATCAGAACAAGACCATCCAATGGTTTGTAACTGGAAAGCGCCTTACACAGCCTGATCTGAACAGGACCTCAACTCAGCTGAAAGCACTTCTCCACACATCCTCAACCTCACCTCAACATCCAAGTCTACAGTGATATCATAAGAAAAATGAACACGTTACCAATACTAAAATTTTCAAGCATAATTTTCCGTTACTCAGGCCTTGTCGGAAATCTCATACCTATCTCTTCAGCAGCCCGTGTTCCGTCAGGAAATTCCCCCTTACGATACATATACGACCAACTCCTCGCCATTGAGTCAGAACTACAAAATGTGCTCCTTTCTTTACATAATGAAAGCATCACTCCAGATGATCAAGACCCCACTAATATATTAATAAAATGCGTGAAAGCATGTGCGAGGGACTGTAACACTCTTCTCCAGGCTGCCAAGACAAATCTTGAGAAAGAGACTCAACCTGGGCAAGGGCAATTTCTGGAATTAGTCGACCAAATTTTCGGTCCTTATTCTTTTGAGACTTTCAAAGACGCATTGTATAAGTCTACGCGTCCCGATACTTATCACTTGGCAAGGTCAGTTAAGTAAGTATAAATTCTTCCAATCCATACTGACATCGACAGCAACATCATACGCCATGTGTATGACCAATTGGAAGACATTGAAAACCGGTTTGGAATTTCCCTCGGATGCGAGGCTTTCGAAGAGCTCCAAAAATCCGCAAACCTTCTTGACGCTCAACTCAGCCAAGTTTCTCGTGGAACAAAGGCTTGGGACGAATTTTGCGACGGTCTGATGCACAGCTTATCCAACCTTCACCATCTACAGACGGCAGTACCAATGCTCCACGCCCTCAAGTATAATGAGAGAACATTACGCCATGATAGGATCTCGGCAGCCCTCGAGGGAACATTTGCCTGGGTTTTTCAAGAACAAACCAAGAATGACAGCAAAACATTGTCTTCATTGCATCGCTGGCTCGGTTCAGACGAAAGCCTTTTTGGGGTTACAGGGAAACCTTGTTCTGGAAAATCGACCTTTATGAAGTTTGTCGCCGAACATGAGAATACCCGGAACTTGCTTAAAAAATGGGCTGGGCACAGGGAACTGTTGATTGTCAGTCACTACTTTGACGCCACAGGTCTACCAATCCAGAGATCATTTGAAGGACTCCTGAGATCCCTCGTGATCGGAATCCTCAGTGCAAAACCAAGTCTGTTGAAGAATTCACCATCAAGAATCTTTTCCTCAACGGGGCCCTTGCCAGCAACTTTCAAGTTCGGACATATATTTGACTCTATCACAAAGAATGCTGTTCCAGTCAACGTGTGTTTCTTCATCGATGGACTAAATGAGTATGAGGGCGACCATAAAAGGCTATATCAACTGATACAGAACGTCGCATCGCTCCCCTATGCCAAAATTGTCATTTCTGGCAGGCCGTGCGCTCTGCCCAACGCTTTGTTCGGTGGTTCTTCTGAAGCCAAACTATCTTTGGAAGAGGTCAATCGCGGCGACATCAACAGATATCTCAAATTCCACTTAGAAGAAAGTTCTTTATGGAAGAACGAGAGCTATTCGAAGTATAAGGAACTTGATCTCGAGTCTATTACCGCCAAAGCACAGGGGGACTTCCTTTGGGCAGTTCTGGTAACCCGTTTCCTCCATGGAGATCCAACTCCTCTAGTTGACGTCTTGAATCAAGTAGGAAACGTTCAGGAAGCTCCTTACAGCTTGTCAAGCTTAGCGAGGATTGTGGTAGAATCCTCAGGCTTATTGCATAACGGGAAACTCGCCGAGATGTTGACAATCGCTCGCGATGCTGAGCAATGTCTACCGGCCGAAATCCTCTTCTTTCATGAACTCGATTTTGCCAATGACATGTACGCTTTTATCTCACCAATGGAACTTTTATCAGCAGATGACGAAGCAAATAAGAAGATACACCATCAAGTCCAGCAAGGCATCTTACAGGCATGTAAAGGCTTGCTAGAAGTTGTCGATGGCCAAGTTGTGTTCTTTCACCGAGCTGTTTCGGAATTAATGCATTCTGAAGACATTTTCAACATCTTGCTCACAAAAGTTCGGAGAGGGTTCGACTCTGATCTCTCAATCTTCAAAGCATCAGTTGCCTGGTTCAAGCGCAAGCGTTTCAGGGGCGGCGAATTCGTCGACTTGCAGTCTGAACCTGTGGCAGTCAGTTTAGCATATATAAAAAACCTTGCAGAGTTTCATGAGAAACTAGGAAGTATCTTGCCGGATCTTCAGGATACAAATAATCAACCAGTCGACGTATACTGGATGAACAAGGCTGTCAATATTCGAGGAGGATTTGATAACGTATGCAAATATGAAGTGTGGCTAGATGTCGTCAAAGATTTGGGATACAGTGACGAGACTGTACCATCAGTTTCAGAGCCCCTCAAGAAACTGTACCAGCGATGGCTTTATCCGTACGAAGAGCACCTGCGCGAAAAGAGACCCGAATAACACGACCCCATGAAAGATATTGAAGATGTTGTAGAGAGCTTGCGGAACTGTCTCAAGTTTGCGCGCCGCTACGACCAAAAGGAAAATACTGTCGCCACGACTTGGGCACTCCTTGACAACCTTGAAGAAAGTCTATCAGCCATGACTGCGAGGAATCAATTCAACGTCTCCGACGTTTACATGATAAGGGGCATCTATCGTCATCTGGTAATTGAAGCTGGTATCCAGAGATACATCGCGAACAAGCTTCGGATTGATCCAGGATATTGTGACAACGAATATTCACAGAAATATCGATCACCTCTGTGTTCTGCGCTTGGAGCAGCGCCGCATAATCTTCATCCAGCACAGCTAAGTCAAGTATCTATTGATATATCGCTTGTAAAATCTCTTCTTGGTTTTGGGCATCATCCGAATAAGTTTCACTATAGAGGGGAGACGCCCTGGGTGTCTTTTGTGAACACCCATGTTCCTGACATATTGACCTATTCACCCCCGGGCCTCGAAAAGATCAATATCAGTTTGATAAATGAGGTATCTATTCTCATGCTCGAGTATGGAGCTCATCCATCAGCACATGTTGAGCTTTTGGATAAGAAATCAAGGATGTGGAAAGTTCCAGTTTGGTTCAAGTTCCTCATATTGGCCCATTGGGTACCAGAGACTCAACAAGACACGTTCGGACGTGTTTTCAGTATGATTCTGGACAGAATATCCACTGTTTCAGAGTCTAGAGCATTACTGGAACTCAAGTCTGGAGGCGAAACTTATGAATGGATTCCTTTTCCATTATGGACAATCTGTGGTGACAACTTTGCGCTCCCTAACGTCCCAGATCCTAGCCCGTCCAACGCTGAATTTGTTTTCAGGATATTTGAAGGAATCTGTGAAAAGAATCTGGATAACTTGGAGGCTTTCGGAAGGTCTAGAAAATATCTTGCGGGTTATTTCCTTCCAGACTACCCAGAGCTCGAGAAACAAATAATGATGCTCATTCCTAGCAGTGACTCCAGGACAATAGGCCTCACGACAATCAGCTCTTTCACCCGGGAGGTAAACACAGAGAGTGTGAGTTACCGGATTTCGACGGCCGCAACTTCAATTGGGGTCCCAGAAGGGATCGAGGTGGAATCTCATAAAGACGCAGACTACAGTGATATGAGGGAACATATGAATACATTTTCTGACGAGGTTGGCTCAATTCAGTCGATTGATGAGGACATCCAGTCAAACATTAGCAGCATTGCACGACACCCTGCTATCATCGCTGCCGAGCGCCAAATTGGAGAGCTCCTTTCCCGGCATCCGGATCTTCACTTCATCCTTGATATATCCCCAGAATTTATGCCAAAAGAGAGGCTCGAGCGCAATATTCGGAGATCACTCAAACTTTTGTATCTGAAACTTAGAGAACATGCCAAAAGAGATAGTGAAATCCAGGTTTTGACAACCCGAATGCTGAAGGGGCGAGGTTCAAGGACTAGAATCTCCAAAAGAACTGTCGACGACGCGTTAGCACTCCCACTTCCAAGGAATGACAACGAAGAAGAAGAGATACGCCCCAGCTTCCGGAAGGATCAGGCCGATGTAAAAGTTTGGATACAAAACGCGAGACTATCTACGGGACCAGATGAGAAGCCTCGGCAGCCTGCAGATGTGGCAAATGTGGCCGATGATAACAAGCTTGCAGAAAGTGAGTATGACACGAGTGAAGTAAACGAAAGCGATTCAGAAGAATTTCAACCAGTCAAAGTAGCTGCAGAATTTCTCATGAAAGGTCCTCCTTTCCAAGCGTTCTTGACACATCTTGGGCTCTCATTGTTGCCTGATAGTCTCAGACAAATCATGCATTTAGCTTCTTGGGGTACCATCAAACTGATTGATACTCCATTCGAAATCAAAATTTCTGACCGAATCAAATGTTCAATGGAGGAGTTGACAGGCAGCCCATGGAACTGGTGGCCATTAAGACCACCGAAGGTGCCTTTGCGAAGAGGCCACACACGGATGAACTGGCGTTGTGTGAGTTCCATCACACAAGATCTGTTTTGCGACCTTCTGACCGGCGATAGCATTGCGGCAAGCCATTTTGGGTTGACATTACTCCTTCTCAAGCACAAGTCATTGAGAGAATAGTGAAGAACCCTGCCTCGTACGCTGAAAATGATTTCAAGGTTACCCATACCAGACGAAATGGCTTCCACAGGGTCACAACATGGTTAAAATGGAATTCTGGAACTCTTTTGCCTGTTTCGACGCCGATATCCCAAGACAGTCAACATTCGTCCAGCATGGGAGACCCTAGTCGAGCCCAACAAGAAATGACTACTAAAGAACAAAACAATATTCCGCCCATGGCTATCGATGATCTGAGGATCTTATTCGGAGTACCCATGGGGCTGAAGACGTTACATGTGGTCCCAATTCCAGTCAATCAACCGCACAGCAATGTTTTCCCACAATTGAAGGTCGAGTATAGAAGAATGAGAGGTCGATTGAGAGCTTGGTTCTCTTTCTGGCAGCTCAGTCACTGCAACTTTGTCAAGGTGAGTGCCACGCCCTATGATACAGAGTCTCTTCTACATCGAAGAGCCTCAAACTGGTTATGCAGAATCAATCAATGGCATGCTCATGCAATCACAATTAACAGTCAATTAGTTTGAGAGCATCACCCACAACATTGTTGTCGCTTGCGGCCAAGATCTACCAAAAGCTAGTGACTTGGACTATGATTATACACCAAAGCCACCTCAAGCGTCGATACCGCCCGTCCATCCACACATATTTGAAGCTGCATTCAACAGCTGCACAGGTGGCAAATGTCGGAACCCTTTGCCTTTCCACGACTGCTACGAGTTTGAAGAAGCGAATTACATAAAGCGAATTCCAAAGAAAAAGACACCACTTTCTCCGGGTGTGATTGACATTCCCATTTGGGGACTGGAGGCACGGCATTGCATCTCATGCTTTCACGTTATTATATACCACTTGCTTATTCTTGTTCCTCCTTTTGTGTTGTGGGGATGGTGGATGAGCAAGCATCCTGATGATATACAGAGTGCATCTGTTCCTATGACTGTTGTTTTGGCAATGATTTCTATGTTTTGGAGCGCTACTGGAATTATGAAGCAGTTTCGTGGTGAACCATAATCCTGCGGACAGGTGGGACTGAAGATTTATGTTGGGCTTCTTTTATGGATACGAAGACACGATTTGACGATCATGATAGAACTATTTTCCATAAAGAGATCTAGAGAGCAGAGGAAAGCATTACTAACAAAAAGAAGCTAAGCAAACAGATGTTGGATTACATATCAGTTGCTTCTTTTTCCAATTCATTCATTAATAGTTGAGTGGCTTCTACTGCGAAGTTAATCGATCCCGGATGCTCTAACGTCTGCCGCATGAGAATCGTAACAGAACCAGCTCAGACATTAACAAGATCAGGCCGCGTGGCCTAATGGCTAAGGCGCTAGATTTCGGTCCTCAGCAAACTGATCCCTCTAGAGATTCCAGGTTCGACTCCTGGCGTGGTCGATTGACACAGCTGATCCACTTTCTTTTTGCGCTTCTTCGGTCCTACAAGAATAGATGAAGAAGTCTTGTTTCTCTTTATGCAAAAACGAGATAGTAGAACAGGCAAAAAAAATGTGGTTCCGCCCGGGATCGAACCGGGGACCTTCTCGGTGTTAACGAGATGCCATAACCAACTAGACCACGGAACCTGGCGATCTATGAGATGATTCTCTTGGCGATTGTTGCTTGGAGGCTCACTATTGGGCTCCAAGTTCTAAACAATTAGACAGTATCAGTATCTGTCAGTCTATTGTTCTATAAGACAGCAAGCCGGAACTAGAGGAATAACACATTTATTTATAACCATACCATACGCCTACCCATGATATTAGACGCCTTTTCATTCCCATTAAAACGAGTTACCAATGTCATCCCAATCAAAGTTATCAATGTCCTGTGTATCGAATCCTTCAAACATGGCAGCGTCCCCTGAAGGATCCATGTTTCCTCCATCATTGGCAGAGCCAAGTCCCAAATCAGATGGTACACCACCCATACTGACATCAAGAGTCAAGTTATCGACAGACATGTTATCGCCCTGGACACCTGAAGCAGCAGCGGCCATAGCATCTCCAAGAGCACCGGTGTCACCATCAAGGTTAAGAGACATGTCTGCAGTCTGGAGCATTCCTTGGGGCTGTGGGATGATCATTTGTGCTTCAACACGACGGTGCAGACGTACGACAATCTCAGCAAGTGCTGGATCCTTCTTTTGGAGCTTTCTACAGCCTTCAGCTTCAACCTTGAGAAGGTCACGGAGAGAACGCTGACGCTGAACCTGTGGAAGCATATTCCCGTTCGAATCGACAACTGCAGGGGCATCCTTCACGGCGTCGGGTGCGCAGATCAAAGATGTAGCCACGTCGTAAACAATGTTGGCACTTCCTGCCTCTGTATATTGTCGAACCTCCTCCAAGATAACATGCAATACTCTTTTTGGGCCCATCATCTTCAAACCAGCCAAGATTTGTCGATGTGTATACGAAGTTGGCATGCTGTTCATAGCAGGATGAATACTCCAGTGAACAAGCCCTTGAATGGTAAGTTTAAGAGCGCTGGACAGACCATGAGGAGGTGTAGCAGTCCAAGACTCAAGTTCATTGAGGTCAGTTCCTCCTGTTCGACGTGACAAGGGGATGCTATCTCTGAGAGTTCGTAAGAGAGGCTCAATGTCTTGGTTCTTAGGATCTCGACGTTGATAGGTTCTCAAAGCATGCTCCAAAGGCTTTGCGATGAGGTTTTTGACAGAAGAAAGCATTGTGCTTGCTTCCCCAGATATTGAACTTGGAAGGAGGATGAGTTGCAAAATCTTGATGATTGACTTTTGCTCCTTCTGATCGATCCAGAGATAGTCTGCCAGGAACCGAATAGCGGGTACAAGAGATGGCAATAAGAAGGTATCCACGAGGTCTGTTTGGTCAGCATGAATCATTTAATTGATAGAGGTACTCACATTCTATGCCTCCCTTAAGGCTTTCGTCTGTAAGATAATTATGTGTGTAGGCAACGACAATACTCTGGAAAAGGGGTGCCACAACCAGATAAAACTCTTGTGGAGGACAAGATGACATCAACTCATCACCAAGACCACCAGCCTCGGTATCGAAAAGACCATGAATCCATCCATTGAGGTGGTCATTCTCCCTCTGCGTGAGTTCATTGCCCTGTCGTCCAATATGCCCTCGGCCAATAATCTTGGCAACCCAAGAGTCAGGGCTAGCGATGCCAATATCTACTGCATTAAGGTTATATCGATAGGTGAAAGCCAAAACAAGCAGAAGAATGGAACCGAATTCTTCGTACACTGGCTGATACTCTTCTTGATCATCTTCATACCGCCAGTTGTCAAGAAGTTGACACAAAGGCTCAAGTATGTTCGGAAGCTTCTCGAATAAAAGAATTATGTCTAATGATTGGGGCTTGGCAGCAAGTTGGCTGCATAGTACCTTCAACGACATTGTCTCCTTGTTATGGCAAGATTGCCGTAGCACCTATGATTGTTAGAAGTGAACAGTCGGCGAATGAAGTTACTTACCTCAACAAGTGCCTGGCAAACTGCACCGACATTGCCGTCCATCCTGTCGAGCTCCCGAACGAGCCCCTGAATCTTTTCGGTATCGGACAAACAGTCTTGCACAAGCTTGTCTTTTGAATGCTTCTGTAAAGATGGTTCATAAGAAAGAGAAATTTCTCCCAGAATCCTCTCTACATGCTCTCTTTGCACGAGACCGTGTAGTACACAAGCAGCGCAAAACTCTTCTCTAATACTTTCGGTATAAGGGTTGTTATTTCTGGATTCGTCAAACATGAGTGAAGCTGTAGGAAACAGGCTTGTGTCCACATGGCTTAGTGCCTCCGTGATGCAAAATTCGGCTGATGTGCCTGGAAAGCCAGGAGGCAAAAGTTGATAGAGAAGCAGAGGAACTTTGTTGATCAGGAATGATCTCAGGAGATGGGCGTCTTTTTGTCCCTCGTTGCGGAAAACAGCGTTGGCCAAGATATCAAAAGATGCCAGGATCAGGTCGATGGCACTTGATTGCACATCTCCTTGATACTTGTTGCTCATGTACGAAAACAAGGCATGATCATCCAAGAGAGGGCGTGCAATAAGCTGGCAGGTTAGCAGCGAAAGAGATAAAAAAAAGACTCATAACTTACTGCTGCATTCAGATAAATGTACAATCCTGCCCGCGTGTTGCTGACTGGAATTTCTGCCACAACAAAGTTATCCAGACCGACAGCTGAATCAATAAGTTCGTCCATAGCAGCATTAGCAACTTGTTTCTTCTTGTCAGCAGGGTCAGAGCTAGCAAGAATTTCCGTTCGAAACTGCTCGAGCTTGTCTGTTATTTGCGGCACGAGTTGTAACGTTGGCACAAAGCTGGCTAAGCTGGCAGACATTTCCTTTCGGACGTCTATGGCAGTTAGCACAAGCAAAACCGAGGAGCTATTGAATTACCTTTGGCAACTGGCTTGCTCACAGCTCCGACAAGGATATCATTCTCGCACATTCGCAATAATAGTGCCACCAGAGCTGCCCTTGATGACTCCATTTCGTCCCGCACTTGAGCTGTGTGCAATTGCTCAAGCATATCAGCCGCAAAGGCAGTAGATGCAGTAGTGAACAACACCATCCACTTGGAGATTATCCTTGCCACATCCAATGCCGTCTTCGAATCTCGTATGGCCTTGCCTTCTACTACAGATTTCGTAATCCCATAGAATAAAACCTCTTCAGCCCAGTACGAGCTCTTCCATCGAGTAATCTTCTTTTTTTGTTCATCCTTCTCTTTATCATTGTCTTTCTCATCTTGCTTTTCGTTCTCTTTGCCTTCATTGGGTTGGGGTTGTTGTGCATACGCATGTAAAGACGAATGTTTGTACAGCGCTTTTAATATTGATGGAGCATCGACGTATCCGAGCTTTGTAAGGACTTGAAGATATGGTGGAATTCGAGGGTCAAGACTATTATCGTTTGATGGTTGAGGGCGAAGTAAGAAC
>PVPY01001148.1:0-33160 GCA_002982035.1 Fusarium algeriense | reverse complement strand
GTAAAGATCGGAAAGGAGAGGAAACCCGCGGAACATATCGGAATCATAGGCAAGTTCAAGGGTGATGGGGGGGCAAATGGGGGGTATCAAAGTCCTGATGAGCTGAAAGTTGGGGGAGGGGGAATTCATGTGAGAATACCTAGATTCATGATGAAGGGGGCCAATGCCAGACCATAGTCTCGGGCTATGGCCGATGAGAGAATACATGGTTCGGTGATGAAGCCCGGGAAGTTTTACTCTCTATGGTAATCCTCGGAAGGGGACCCGAAGCGTCTGCTCTGAGACTTTTTCAAGGACATGTATGTCCGGATGGATCTGCAAGATCCATCAACGGCGACGGCTAAACATTCACGATCAAGACCAATATTCATTACTGTCAACAGTGAGGCAACCTCAGTCAAAATTATAGCGAGGGACGAAACGGAGGCTAAGTGCTTCTAATCGGTCCGGGAAGAGCATGCTCTGACAGTATGACAAGCGTAGTGTTGGAGAATAATGGGACAGAACAGGCTCCCCCAGATTTTTTTATCCTAGCATCTCCGCTACTGAATGAATCGTAGCGGACCAATACGTTGTTCGGAAAGGGTTTCGGCAACTTATGATGGTCCGGGACGGTTTATGTTGTGGTTTGATAGATCTTTTTCCTACATGGTTGATCCAGAGTGCCATTGGCCAGAGGAAGAGTTGATGTCAATTCATTCTTCAAACAAGTTGACAAGGCGGCCAATGAGAATGCCTTGATAGCATCTAGCTTAGCAGTTACAATTCAGGGTCTGGGGAGTGTCGATATGTGCTGCACGTCAATGGGGCCACCGCGAATATCACTGTCAATGAGTTGAAGAATATGATTCAGGTAGGTTGACCAGGGTAATATTACCGGCGCATGCTGCAACTCCAAGTACGCAGAGTCGGAGGAAGACGCCGGAGACGGAACAAGGGTAAGATGCAACGGCATGGGCTATTCCCGCATTCTGGGTCGTCGCTGATTCGACAGGCGACATAATTTATTTCCTCTTCTAGATATTAAGAAAGATGTTTGGATTAGGAATTGGTAATGGATTGTTTAGTTTGGTGCGCTTGGTCGGGCTAAAGTCCCGGGAACCTGGCTGATGCATTTGAACACACGCGACCCAACACTTTAATGTTTAGATTTAGCTTAGCAGCGTGAGGCACTTTTCTCTTTCCGACAGACACACAGATCAATTGTCGTTTAGTTGTCCTACAAATGACGGCCTCGAGCGTGGGATGCAGCAAGGGATCTCCCGTAATGATTTCTCGTGTGGGGTTATTTGTTAGCTGAGAATGTCCATGCTTAGCTGGGGATGCATTCAGAGTAAGACAACAGTCAGGCCAGCTCACTTTGGCGCTGAGCAAAAGTAGCAAGTGATTAAAAGCATGGACGGATAATCGACGATGATGGACTTACAAGCCAAGATAAGATGTACATGTAATTTACAGCATACCCCCACCACACGAGACTAAGAGCGACAGTGGCGAGCGTGGAGGTGAAGTGTTGTATAGAGCGAATGGAGAGGATCTGATAATGGGTTGGAATAATGGGCGTTGGCTAATGAGAACCGTATCATGATGAATTGAATGGCTGACAACATGGCACCTTTGATCTTTACTAGAGAGGGCATGGTACGACGGCAGCTAGGACCTACATTGCCGAATTGAACGAGCGAATATCGGAGGTTGAAGCTGGTGCCCAAGAGAATGGGAGGCTAATAAGGTACCCGTATGCGCGCGACATATGAGAGTCTGAGATCCATTGGCCAGATAGTGGGGAAGTAGCGGAGTTTGTACGGAGGAGCTATGGCAGCTGTGAAGACCCTGGTGTAGTGTTAATAGATTGGATGCTGTCACATGTAAGTTAGATATGCTTCTATATTGTTATGTGCTGTCTTCTATTCTCTTGTGCAATAGATGGAAACAAGGATATGTAGTGGCAACCCACATCTCATCCAATCCAGCGACAACAGATCCGTTTACTTGTAAGAGCAACATTGTATAAACCCCAGAACAGACAATTGAAAAAGAAAAAATGGAACCCCCAGGGGTGTGCGATGAGGCTCCTTGTCTATGTCGATGTGGGGTGTAACACTAACTGGGGTTTATCAGGAACGACAGAGATTAGGGTGTGTCTTGTCACTCGATTAGATGGGATAATGGCAACGCGACTGCCTATCGAGTGAGCTTTTTTCTGACTCCCGTCCTTTATCTCTGAACATGGGAGACTAAAGTAGGCAAGGTACCTACTTTGCAATTGTCGCATGTTTGTGCCACGCTCATGTATCCCGTCCTGGCATCGGTATTGTATCGGATGCGGATGCGGACCTAGATGCCATGACGGAAAGAGCGATGGAGCGAGCCAAGCGGCCATCTCTCGCCATTCTGTTGCAGCCCTCAAAAACCATATAAACCTCGACCCCCTTCACCTGTGGGAAGTTTCCTCTCCCTCTTCATCTCACTCTCGTACGCCTCGAAAAGTATATCGAAATATTCGCAATTCTCTTCCGAGCAGGAATCCATTATCAACACCTTCGATATACACCCCAAATGCAGCTGAACACTATGTCTCACCTTCCTCAAGAGCCCGAGTTTGAGCAGGCTTATGGCGGTAAGTAATACATTTACATGCATACTCCAACAACACCGCCGATTCTAACTAGTGAACTCTAGAGCTCGCCTCTGCCCTCGAGAACAGCTCTCTCTTCAATGAGCACCCCGAGTACCGCACTGCTCTTGCTGTTGCTGCCATCCCCGAACGTGTCATCCAGTTCCGTGTCGTTTGGAACGACGACAAGGGTAACCTCCAGGTCAACCGCGGATATCGCGTCCAGTTCAACTCTGCCCTTGGCCCTTACAAGGGTGGTCTTCGATTCCACCCTAGCGTCAATCTGTCCATTCTTAAGTTCCTTGGTTTTGAGCAGATCTTCAAGAATGCCCTGACTGGCCGTAAGTGACCTCATCGCCGCGCTTATCATGTCCCTGCATATTGCGGGGCGATGGGATTGTTGGTGCGAATTGAAGGAAAACAAACTCGCTAACACTGGTTCTAGTCAACATGGGTGGTGGCAAGGGAGGTGCCGACTTCGACCCTAAGGGCAAGTCCGATGCTGAGATCCGACGATTTTGCCAGGCTTTCATGACTGAGCTGTCCAAGCACATTGGTGGCGAGACTGATGTTCCTGCTGGTGATATTGGTGTTGGCGGCCGAGAAATCGGCTACCTCTTCGGCGCCTACCGCAAGCTCCGTAACCGTTGGGAGGGTGTGCTCACTGGAAAGGGTCTCTCATGGGGTGGCAGTTTGATCCGACCTGAAGCTACTGGTTACGGCCTCGTCTACTACGTCGAGTACATGCTTAAGCACGCCAACCGTGGCACCTTTGAGGGCAAGCGCGTCGCTCTCTCCGGCTCCGGAAATGTTGCTCAATACGCTGCTCTTAAAGTTATCGAGCTTGGTGGTTCCGTTGTCTCTCTTTCCGATTCCAAGGGTGCTCTGGTTGCGAAGGAGGGCTCTTCTTTCACACCCGAGCAGATTCACAACATTGCTGCCCTCAAGATCAAGCACCAGGCCCTGACCACTTTCGAGCACGATGGCCAGTTCACATGGATTGAGGGCGCCCGCCCTTGGGTCCATGTTGGCAAGGTCGACATTGCTCTCCCCAGCGCCACCCAGAACGAGGTCAGCAAGGAGGAGGCCCAGGCTCTCATTGATGCTGGTGCCTTCATCGTTGCTGAGGGCTCCAACATGGGCTGCACTGCTGAGGCTATCGATGTCTTCGAGGCTCACCGCAAGGAGAAGGGTGCCGAGGCTCTCTGGTACGCTCCTGGCAAGGCCTCCAACTGTGGTGGTGTCGCCGTTTCCGGTCTTGAGATGGCCCAAAACAGCCAGCGTATTCAGTGGACCGAGAAGGAGGTTGATGACCGCTTGAAGGCTATCATGAAGGACGCTTTCGTCGCCGGTCTCGAGACTGCTCAGAAGTACGTCGAGGCAAAAGAGGGAGAGCTTCCCAGCTTGATTGCTGGTAGCAACATCGCCGGCTTCATCAAGGTCGCCGAGGCCATGCACGACCAGGGTGACTGGTTCTAAGTTTGATATTTGAGGAAGCATGGGATGGGACGAGAGATCGACCAGAAAGATCGCAATACCCGAGCTGGGCTCACATCAATACTCTCTGGTCCTCTCATCAGCACTCTTTGCCCAGTGTTGACTTATCCCTGCACGAACGGAGTTTCATTCTCGGTTACTATTTGGGCATGCATTTTGTAGGGCGTTGGCGGGGTTAAAAGAAGGGAATCACTTTTGTTTTTATCTTCACGGTAGATATGGGCCTTCATCTGATGGTTTTCTTCCTTTTTACTTTTTCTTTTTTAGCCTGATTAGATGAAAAATGAAAGACTTTTTGGTTCAAATAAACAAACCCATCATAACAGACACTTTTAGTTAACTTCATTATATGTACTTGACGACACATTTGGATTTCCCCACTTTCTTGAAGCTTTGAGTGTCATGGAACTAATTAGTATCATTATTCTGTCTGGCTCTTTGAGGCTGAGAAAGATTTAAGCTATCTCACTCAACAACGAGACTCCAGTTATCCAAGCTGGTTAAGTAATGGCATAGTTTATGTTGGTAAATGTCTCAGCTCCCAGCATTAGAGTTTGATTTTAGAAAGATCTGTAGCAGTAATCGCCGAAAGTCGTCTTCTGAGACCCCGTTAGCAAAGTGGGGAGAACTTGAATTCAGAAATGTATATGACTACAACAGCCAAAGCACCAGCACGATAACTGTGAGAAACTTTAACTGAGGTCAAGACCCGTATCGCAGATTCAAACTCGGTTGCTGGTGTTGTTCAGTAGAGTCAAGTTAGGTCACATATAGCTACTTACACACGAGAGGTTATTAAGCTCAGTGCAAACGGACCTAAATACTGTGCTACTGGCTCCAACAACAGTGCATAAACTGTTACTAGAAGCTTCAACAAGTGCACATATTCTTTGGCAAAGTTCCTATGCTGTAACGGCAACTTGAATCAACACCGAGTCCTCGGGAGGTCAGAAGACTTAAGACTGTGAATCAGAGGGGCAAAATAAACTGGTCAAAGATCATCCTAACTTTACCTTAAATTATCCTAAAGTTACCTAACTATTTTTATCATTTAGGATCCGGGTCCTAAGTTTTCTGACCTCCCCCAGCTAATGTACTTCTATAGATGGTCATAACAATGTAAGCTGAATCAGGAATCACCAATACCTCAGATAGCCGTGAGGTCTCCACTAAGGCGTCCCGCCGGTTTCCTTGTGGAACCTCGGTAGACGATCGGACCGCGGGGAAAGTGCTACCTCTCTTATATCTTCCTCGCCCTAACTTATAAGTCAATTATCATTATTTACTCCGACTAGAGAAATCTGATTATTTTGGTCTCTTTTCTCCCAAACGAGCATATGTTATCACCCGTTTATCTTTGAACCATTGCTGCATCGTTAATTTCATTATATCTTCACATCGCCCATGATGGTGCAGCATCCTCCTTTGACTGGCATTAAGGTGCTAGAGTTCGCTGGTCTTGCTCCTGGTGAGTTCACCAATAACAGATGAAAGGGGGAAGATAACCAACCGAGTTATTTAAAGGACCCTATGCTGGTATGTTACTCGCCGACGCTGGTGCCTCGGTCCTCCGCATAGACCGTGCTCGACCCAGCACATCTGCGCCTACAGAAGATATGCTAGCCCGGCACAAATCCTCCATATCTGTGGACCTAAAATCAGAGCGTGGAGTTGCACTTATAAAACGCCTCGTATCTCAGGCTGATGTCCTTATTGACCCCTTTCGTCCGGGCGTCCTCGAGAAACTTTCTCTAGGTCCGGGTGAGCTGTGTCGTCTGAACCAAAGACTGATATATGGCCGCATGACTGGGTTCCGTCGTGATGGCAAGTACGCACTCATGGCTGGTCACGATATTAATTATCTTGCCGTTTCAGGTACACTTGGAATGCTGGGCAGAGATGGCGAAAAGCCATACCCACCGTGGAACATCTTGGCTGACTTCGCCGGCGGAGGGGCTATGTTATTTGAAGGAATCTTGATGGCCATCATCTCAAGACAATCCTCTGGCCGTGGACAAGTCGTTGAGGCGAATATGGTAGACGGAAGTTCATATTTGACTACTTATCCTCGAATGGCGCTCAAGACAGTGATGGGCAACAATGGCCGAGGAAACAATCTACTTGATGGGGGTGCTCCTTTTTACAACACATACAAGACATTGGATGGGAAATATGTCGCCGTTGGAGCTCTCGAACCGCAATTCTTTGCTGCGCTGCTGAGTGGGCTCGGGCTTGCTGGCCAAGGATGGGAAGATGATCAGCTCAACAGAGCTCGCTGGCCTGAGCTGAGGAATTTGATGACAGACAACTTTCGAAGCAAGACTCGTGCTCAGTGGGAAACGATATTTGATGGCACAGATGCGTGCTGCACCCCAGTCCTGGAGTATAGCGAACTAGAGAATGATCCTGAGCGGGAAGGGGATCAGAGACCAGCAGTGACATTACGGGAGACACCGTGTCTGGCTGTAAAGGAGGGCGTAGGGCATGCTGACCCAGCTCGTTTCGGACAAGGACCAGGCGTACCTGGAGATGGATATAAAGCAAGCCTGCTGAGGCCTGGAGCAGGAGGAGAAGATATCTTAAGGAAATGGATGGGATGGGAGAACGGAAGGGAGTATGCAGTGGGGCAGGGTGGATTTATGCTCAGACAGACTTCGAAACTGTGATATTAGGGAAGTACTAAGTGCTGTCTTTCATAACACCACGACTGGTGCAAGTCAGTGGCAGAACGACTAGATAACCCATATTAGGATAAAGGCACCGCCACAAAGGAGAGATGCACAGGAAGGGCACTTAAAAGGGCAATGATTATGTATTCTACCTACAAAACCTTTGCTATGCAATCTACTGAGCACCACTGGATATCCTCGGTAGAAAGCGCAAGCTAGGCTTGAAGTCGGGGAAAGCTTCGCTGTCCAACCAACACAAATCCTCCATATACTCCCGCTCCCTTAACAACACCCCAAGATGAAACCACGCCTACCAACTCTGTCGTGCGCACGGATTAAGTCATGCATCCCCAATGTAAGTCATTAAGCAGTCTACTCTAGGCCTCCTCCTGAAAAGTAGTGGTATCGAAAGAAATTAGTGATGCTCGGGACGTCGTGACAAGGGAGTTGGGAGACGACTGCTGGGTAGCGATCCCTTTGGAAGTTTGATTCGTGGATAGAGCAGCTGCAGATGGGCCCAGCCTGGCCCTGACGCCGAGTTAAGAAGCGATATTGACATTCTTCAACTAACGTCACATCACTGCACTTGGCTGACAATCTCACTAGCCTTTGAGAGAGACTCAACCATCTGCTGGCACTCTTTTCTCCGTCGGATTGTGAAGTCACTCTCCTTCAGAAGATCATCTAATGTGTCAGTTCGATACATGTTCTCCAACAGCTCTCGTTGCATCTCGTCCTTGGTAAACCTATAGCCGATATTAGATGAACTTGTAGGAATTTCTGGCTGTGAAACACTTACTGCACAAGGTTCAACATGACAGCCTTGGGAACCATGTCAATCATGGTTCGCTTGACGATGTTATAGTAAGAGGAGATAAGGAGCTCTGTAGAACGGTCAGTAACATGTTTGAAAAACCAGGCCTCTTCATGTTACGTACTGATAACCTCTACCTCAATATTCTCACGCTCTGACAGAGTACCAGAAGCCTTGAGAGTAGGTGGAGGAGCTTCCATAGCGGCAGCCTTCTTCTTGTTCTTGGCCGCGAAGAAGCTACCAAAGAAACCCGAGTTACCGGAGCTATCAGGATCGGGCACTGTGGGGCTCGCAGCTCGGGGAGTTGATGCGAGAGGCTTGCCAGTCTTGGGGTCAACCTGCACGGGTTTACTGGGATTGTATCGCTCATTCACCATTGCCATCGCCTGAGGTTTCAAGTTAGTGCCCTTTCAAATAGCTGAGAACTGGCCTGACTTACTCGATGACCGTTCAAGAAATCGGGGTGACCCGTATTGACGTAGCATGACTCCATAGCAACCAAATCTCTGACGAGCTTGTTGGTCGGTTCCATAGCCTTTTTAAAGAAAGCAATTACCACGCTATGCATCTTTTCCTTTAGCTGAGGGTATCGGCGGTAAAGCTGCTTAGCGAGAAGCTGTGACAGAATTCGAACCAGCTCATCATACACAAGAGAAACACACTTCAAGCTGGGGTCTTCCAATCGCTTGATCTGCTGCTTCACAATCAGCTCAAAAGCGGTAGTGCCCACAAATAGTGCTGGGGAAGAGCCAGAAGAGTTATAGAGGATAGTGCGGATGTCAACATCCTTGACCACATCAAAGGGATCAATGGCCTTGACACCGTTCGAGTAAAGCTCGTGGAAGACAAAACTGATACGAGCACCTCCCGAAAGCTCAGTGCTGGACAGTTCAGTGTTGTTACCATCCAGAACTGTACGCCACTCATTAGTGAACTCAGTGATGATGTTTAGTACAATGTTAGCGCTGTTGCCTAGCATAGAAGGGCCCAGACTTTCCAGCTCAGCTGAGTACTTTTGGAGAGAGCTGCTGATGCGAGCCTTGATGTCAGGGAGGGTCTGCTTGATGTGCATCATAAGAATAAGATTAAGCTTTCGGGCGAGATAAGGAGTTCCACAGTACGAGCTCTTGTTTCGGTAAGCCTTGTGGTTCTCGAAGAAGTTCTTCTCGGCCTCCAGCGCCTGGTTGATGGCCTTTCGGTTATCAATATCTCGTTGACCCCGGTTCACTACAGGGACGTAGCCCAGTCGAAGAGGAATGACACGATTTGACAGAATATCGATAACATCAGTTCCTTCATCCATCAGATCAACCTTGGTTAGGACTCCGATCGTCCTTTGGCCTTCAGGGTCAACCTCTCGCGCCAGCTTGAGACCGTCCGAGTTGGCCAAGTCTTGGTTGGCGGCGGTGACTGCAAGAATGATGGCGTTTGACTTGCCAATATGTTTAAGGACCATCTCTCGAATTTGTCGCTCAATATCGCGGGGCTGATCTCCAACAGGGACCTTGGTAAGACCGGGCAAATCGACCAGGGTAAGAGTGAGAACGTTGGGGGAGTAGATACGAAGGTTGATAGGGGCGGGGGAGATGCCAGCATTTCGTCCAACCTTGGCTTCTGTCTCCCGAGAGATTTCGTCTCGAATCTTGGAGAAGTCGTAGAACTTCTGCCCAGGGGCATGAAGGAACTCTCCCCACTCATCGGCATTGGCCTGCTTATCATTGGTAGTATCAACCTCATCGGCCTTGACGCCATTGCTCTGTGCCGGGCGGTTGATAAGTTGAAGGACGAGGGGGCGTCGGGTTACGATACCAGAGCCTCGGGGCAAGCTAAGATAGGCGGTCAGTCTTGAAGCAACTCGATGTAGGCGGTATGCAACAAACTCACAAGTCTCGGCCAACAATATTCTCCAAAACTGAACTCTTTCCACTTGACTGACTTCCCACTACGGCGATTTGAGGCAAATCGATAGGGTTGTTGACACCAACAGTCGCGAAAACATCCTGAAGCTTATTGACAAGTCTATCAATGGAAGTTAGAGGTAGGGTAGAGTTGGAGGACTGATGCAGTGACTAACTGGATCAGGGCGGGATCCGAAATGCCGCCCTGTGAAGCAAGGGTGCCGCTCATCTTCGTTGATTCTTCCAGCTTGAATCTTCGTATGTACGCTTATACGATGCGTAAAGTCGGGTTGGGTCGAAAACGACAGGTGGGGGGTGGGAGAGTCGATAGTTTATTTGACTTCCGGAAAGCGGTCGAGGTAAAAAGACAGCAGGAAACGTTGCGCAAGTTTGTATATAGCTGCCACAGCAGCGTTGGTTTGCCTGTAACTTTGCCGCCTGTATGAAGCGTGAGAATAGAAAGCGTTCGGGGTTGGAGGCTTAGTATTTGAGAAATGCGTGGTGTTGCTAGAATAAAGGAGGAAACTCGCAAGACGACACAGTTCACGAGCCTAACGGGGGACTAAGTTGAGCGCCGCATTACGTCCTTACATTGTGCCACAGAGTGGCGCAGGAATGCCCAATTTCAGATTTGCTTGCCTTACATAATTGGCTTAAGAGCTTAGCGTTCCCATCACGTAAGGCACGTGACGGCCCTGAATATCACTCCAGTCGACATGAAAGCTAAGAAGATTTCTGTAGCCTGATGGACCGTCAGCTTATGATGGTTTCCGAAGGTAAAAACGGTTGCCTAGATTAGGTTGCCTGCGTTAAAGAAGTCATGGTGATGCTGTTAAGACGTGGCTTACTAGGCAGCTTTTTCTAGCTAGAGGCCTCAATATCTCGAGATGTTCCAACTGATCGACACACCCATCGCTATAACAGAAAGAATTCTTATCTGGGAATAAAGGAGGATGTAGAGTTGGTTATGTTTGACTTGTCGTCGGAATGATAAAAGTATCTCATTGTTTTACTTCCTTGGTGCCTACTATATATACACTTATACCAAAAGACCCTTGGTCATCAACTCTGGGTCATTCCGATTCAATGTAAATATGAATATACCAGTTAGCCATGCCTTCGGACATTGTTTGTTTATAAAAACAGATCTCATCTCCTGGTCTTAGCATGGTCTGAAGAAGCAGAATCATGCGCATGAAAGATCGATACTGTCTCGATAGACGATACGTCAAGAAGTAGTGGGTTAGCTACAGTCACTAGGGATCTTAGTGATGGATACCCAAGGTCAATTACTACCTACCTATCTATTTGGATCCGTAGTACCTTGTCCGAGAACCGCTAGCATGGCGGTGTGGCCTGTGTAGTTGTTTCGACAAGAAAAGAGTGAGAATACGGTGTTCCGGATGCTCCTAAATACAATTGCCCTGTAAGAAAATCTTGAGATTTCACATAGTTAGACATAGTCTGGTAGTTGTTGTGCAACTCTATCATTTGTGGTGACGATGTGATTGAACGTCATCAGCTAAGGCTGCAGCAGTGTGGGGGTGACACTGCATCTTAAGCCGAGGCGCTAATTAACGGATGGGGAATCTCTATAAGCTCTTCAAGTTCAGTGAGAATCAACAAGAGAACGCAAGCACTATGGGTCTTGTCCCTGGGTGTATTCTAAAAAGACTAGACTACTATATAGAATCAATAAGTTGCCTTCCGTCATCTCGCAAACTTTCTTCCAACTGCAGCCCTCTGTTCCATAAGGCACTGAGCAGTAATGTTTAGGCTACTCAACCACTAAAGCTCAACGTTCCAGGGGTAAATTGGGTTGCAGGTGATTTTGGGTGCGCTGTCCACCTCTGCTTAGTTGCTGGAGAGAACCCATTCGATGTTCCGGCTTTAGCCACGACAGCACTCCCAATCAGCACGGACGACAACAGACAGCTTTACCATACCTCAACACATCATAACACCTACCGACCAAAGTGACAAGATAAACATAAGCATCGCACTGATTTTGTTGACACAAGTTATACGTTCTTAATTCAGTTGCCTTTGAGGATCTTGTTTATTGAAGAACAAGACGGTTACTTCATCCAATACCTTCGCCTCGTCACATGCACCTACCTTACTTGCATCTACCATTCACTGCCTATCGAGCGCCACCACCACCTCCACCTCCCGCTTCCAACCATCATTCATTACATACATTACATTACACTATCACGACTCTATACACCGTCTCTCCCTTGCATCGTTGTGGCCTTCTTCCTGTTTCGTAATCTTGTCTGAAAACTGCTTTATTCTGGGCGAAAGCCAGCTTTCTCTTAACCAAACCACATTAGATTCTACCGCGGCGGGAAACCGCGGAGAGGCCGTCCTGGACTCCTCCGACGAGCCATCACACCCAAATCTCCACGACACCATTCTCAGTGATCCAGACACACCACATCTTCTCCCAGACTCTTCCAGCACTACAGTTTCTGCATATTCCTCCGCTGCTCCCTTAGCTCACACAACCACGCCCCAAACCTATCGACATAACCGGAATCAAACACAGGCTGGCATCGCGAATATAGGTTCTTCGACTGCCAGACTTGAAGGACTTCCGGGTCAAGCACCGGCTCGGATACTCGGACGACGCCAACGCTCCCCAACTTCTGACAACCGCCTCGAATCGTCGACCGACCGATCCCACGCGCCGGACGACCACTTTACCCTTGAGCCTCAAGCAAAGCGACGAAGAGGGAACAACATGATGGGCGGCAGTGACACTCTTGATTCCCACAATGGCGCTCCTTTGGGTATTTCCAATGGATCAAATGAAGCGTCGACAGGGGTCACGAACGGTAATAAAACTACCTTGAACGGATCATCAGCTCGAGATAAGAACAGCTCTGCCACCAGAGGCAACGGACAATCTTCAAAGTATTTTGGCCATGATCGTGAGGAAGTGACCCGACTGTTGATACAAGCGTTATCAGACATGGGGTATCAGACTGCCGCGGATAATGTGAGCCAAGAGAGTGGCTACGAATTGGAGAGCCCAACCGTAGCCGGATTCAGATCTGCTGTTCTGACTGGTTCATGGCCCATGGCCGAAGAGCTGCTCGCCGGCGCTTCGTTTGAGACCGAAGGTACAGGCAATGGCCTTGTATTAGCGCCTGGCGCGGATTGTAATGCTATGAAATTTTGGCTACGACAACAGAAGTTTCTGGAGCTTCTAGAACACAAGGATACCAGCAAGGCTCTAGTCGTACTTCGAAGCGAGTTGGCGCCGTTGTCTCATGACACTGGGAAATTACACTTCTTATCTGGTCTGCTCATGTGTCGTTCGGTCGAGGACCTTATGGCAAAGGCAGAATGGGATGGTGCGAATGGCCAGTCTCGAAAGCTGCTGCTCTCTGAGTTATCAAGTAGGTGTTCCGCCGAATGGTTTGGAATCATCCGGTTCCGTGCTGACATGAGAAGAATGCATATCACCTTCAGTCATGCTCCCTGAAAACCGCCTAGCAGTCCTTCTTGAGCAGGTCAAGCAGAGTCAGATCGATACCTGTCTGTACCATACTGAAGCATTGTCGCCCTCACTCTATTCAGACCACTTCTGTGACAGACGCAACTTCCCAACAGAGGTCGCACTAGAGCTTTCGGATATGACTGATGAAATTTGGCAAGTCCAATTCTCTCACGATGGATCCAAGATGGCGGCATGTGGCAGTAGCCCAGAGGTTATGATATGGGATACACGCACATTTAGGGTCTTAAAGTCGCTCAGCGGCCATGATGGCGGCGTGGGTAATATTGTTTTCAGTCCCGACGATTCTCTAATTCTCTGCTGCTCGAGGGATGGCCATGCTAGGTTGTGGACTACTCGTGTGAGTTGTCACTGGCCCTCAAATTTCACACTTGAGTGCAACACTAACAGTGAGCTTTAGGACGGAACTTTGATCAGGAAATATCCTAAGTTCGAAGAACCTGTGAGCGGTTGCGTTTGGGCTCATGACAGTCGGTCATTGGTCGTTGGAACGCTAGATCCTAACTACAGCCTTCGCACCCTGAACCTGGATACGAGTGAGCAGTACGAGTGGGGGGTAAAGCATCGGGTTCAGGATCTGTGTGGATCGCCAGATGGTCGTTGGCTCGTGGCTGTGGACAATCTGCAGACAATCCACGTTTACAATGCTATTACACGAGATTTGGAGTTTGATATGGAGCTTAAGGCTCGACCGACGTCAGTCAGTATCAGCCAAGACTCGCGCCATCTTCTCGTGAATAAGTGCGACGGCGAGGCTCAGCTCATCGATCTCTTGACAAGGAACTCAGTCCAGAAGTTTTTTGGTCATACAGGCGGTGACTACCTCATTCGATGCTCATTTGGTGGAGCCAACGAGAGTTTTGTTCTGAGTGGTAGTGAAGATGGCAACATTCTCATATGGCACAAAAACACAGGTGCGGCAGTTGAGCGCCTGCATGGCCATATACCCCGCTGTAATGCCGTTGCATGGAATCCCACCGACTCGTACATGCTAGCGTCTGGGGGGGACGATGGCCGAATAAAGATGTGAGTGTCCTTTACGTTGCCACAGGCAGGTAATGGCTAGGTAAACCGCTAACAAATCATTCAGTTGGTCTAACAAAACGTCCAGTGTTGAACTAAGGGCTCGTCATAACCAAGCAGTCAACGGCTGGGCAACAGAGCAGCGATGAATGTGGTATCGCCAAAGACTCCTGGATGCATTATTGTGTCATAGACTGTTGTTTATTTGGCAATCAAAACACAACGGGCGTGCTTAGTGTTTGTTTTATAGAGGAGTAGATGGAAACGAATGATGCATGGAAAGGCAACGCCAAGGTACTTGCCCCGACACAACCGTAATTATCATGGGCTGAGAAGAATCGGGAAAGGGGTCACTGGTTGTCTCGGCGTTAGGTTTGGGTGTTGATTTATAAAGCGAGAGGTCGGAATGTGTTAAGTCCATCAACCTTCTCTGTTTAGGTAGACAGAAGCGTTCGTGTAGAATCCCATGTTTACAAGCGTGTTACATGTCGGTTTCTAGCTTGTGGCAGCCTTGAATAAGAGTCTTGCACGCCAGCAAGTTGACTTTTCAGCTAAGGAAGGCCGGGCGTCGGCTCTAAGAACCTTGCTGGCACAATAGACCTTTCTCCAAACCAACAGCAAGACAGCTATGAGCCACCGACTTAAATACTAATCTAATTTGTGCGGATAGTGCTGGTGATGATTATATCTGTCAAGAAGTCTTAAGCTTGAGGCATCACAAATTCACTCATGCGAAATATTGAAGGCCCTTGAGGACCACTGGATCTCGTGATCAGGTGCCTTTGATGCAATGAATTACAGCCTCGGATACTCAAGTAGAGCACGGTGAGTTTCTTATGCTTTCGAGACATAGTCAGGGAAGATTCTACTAATATTGCTTACCTACCCTAGGAGATGTCAGAAAACTTAAGATATTGACCCTAAATGACAAAAGTACTTAGGTAAGCTTAAGGTAAATTTAGGGGATCTTTGACTAGTTTATTTTTGCTTCTGATTTAGGGTCCTAAGTTTTCTGACCCTGAAGGGCTTCCTTACCCTTGTAGTTAATAAGGTACATCAAATGTCACCGATTCATGAGATTTCTATACAAATTGTTGATACAGATATTCCTCCTGGCAACACCGCAAGCAATTCCATAGAACCACAAAATCAGGATCCAAACTGGATCAGGTAGGTCACTGAAGTAATAGAGACGATCTGCTGCCGGCGTGGATTTACGTATATACCTGGCGTTGCTTATAAGAGGTGAGGTCGCTATGAATATATGGGACAGGAAATTCATTTACGTTTGGACGTAGTGAATGACTCGTAAAGTTACTAGGCGAATGGGAATTAAAGCAAAATTTCGTATGTGACTGACAACCGAGTGAACAACACCTCTCAAGACGCACACAAAAAGAATGTTCTGCGTACATAATAATCTCCACGAGATTTCATTTTACCAACGGTACCTGCATGACCCAGTGCTGGGACCAGGGCAGATGGGTAGTGGTTAAGCACGGGATGCACGCCATTTGTGCATCCCCAAGATCGATGCTCGGCTCAAAGCCTCAAACTGAGAGAACCACATCCTAAAAATTGGAAGCTTTGACAAATAGCCAGCGAGTTGACATGGTACTGAGCCATGCTTAGTGCTCGAATGGTCTATCGGTGAGCTACGGATTGCGTTGGGCGGTGAAGAAACTATCGACAAGGGCATCTGCGCTACCGGGAATTGTCGGGATTGTGTACTGTTAATCGTTGGTTTATAAAAAATTACTATCATTGGATCGGTCAAAAGTTCGGTTTACTACACGAGCAATGGTTCATGTATCTCCCTGCATATGTTTAAAGACAATTGGATCAAAATATATGGTTATTTAGGACTTATAAGCTTCTGCGACTTAACATAGGTCAGGACATATATGCAGATTGTGGAGGATATACGATGAATTCGACTCCAAACTCATAATGTCACTCGGCAAGGTACGATGTTGACGACTCATGATGCGTCTTTGATGAACTTTGAAGGAGGGCATCGCTGATGTCTGTATCTCAATCATTTAGCCCGTTTCTATAAGGGACGAGCCAAAGAGACGATGCACATCGTCGATCGGGTTGCAATTTATCTCTTACGGTATGGAGTACTGAACTTCTCAGGCAACGAGTGAGAAGCAAGCCGCCTGACGGATTTGAGCGTTCGTTCAGACTCCTTCTCAACACTCCGACTTGGATTGTTATTGACTCAAACCGTGAGTGTCTCACGATTCTTGAGCTCATACGAATATGGCAAGTTACTGCCAATAGTTTTCGATTAGTAAAGCGAAACAACCAAAGTCCGCTGGTTCCGCACATAGTAACATATTCAGAGTTCATAGTTTAGTAAAATCATGATGTGGGGTTGATTACTAATTCATCAGTGTCTAGTGTGTGCTCCTGCTTCTCGGCTTCTTTTGAACCCTTGTACATGGATAATTCGTACATACCCTGCTTCACCCCTGACGCTAGAAACATCGTGGCTAACGGACGTGCACACCGATAGGGAGGAAGAGCAACGGCAAGGTGCAATGGAAGGGCCGAAGCAGAGGTAGTTCTGGTGTTGTTGAAGAGGCATCCACATCGATGTGAATGTCAATGAGGTTGAACAGAACCGAATAAAGACGATTTTTCAGGCGGCATCTTGTGTCCTTATGGTGAGGAGAAAGGGGTCCGCGAGTCTATTTCAAACAGAGTCATGATATTACCTATGTCAAGCGAGGATGGAAAACGTCTCGGCAATTAACGTTCTGGACACTATTGTTCTACGGCCCTGTTTTGTGACAGCGATGCTTAGAGAAAATGGCTCCTTCAGAGAGAGGATGGAGAGCAAACCCAGACCGATGCCAAATGTGCCTCCAGACACTGGAAATACGAGGGAGTTTGGTATTTCCATCATCCTTGTTTAGTGATAAGGTATCGTATTGGCTCAAGGGAGTACGGAGCTCTAAACAGTAGGAGAATATTTGGTGTATCACCCTATGAGCCTACATTGATAGCGCGGTGCTAGAGCAACCAGGGGTCTTAATTTTCATCATTTGCTGACCACCTCACTAAGAAATACTAGAGGATGAATCGAAAGTAGTTAAATCTGTGTTGTTGCGGATAAGTTCAACCGCGTGCAGGTCACTGTCTATAAGCCTTTTTTACCTTTTCATTCCTTTCTTTTAACCCATGAGGATGTAGCGAGCGCTACAACTTGGTAAGGCAGGTCTTTGCTTTTTGATCTTGGGGCCCCTGTAAATGACATACCGCACTCCGTGCATTACCGTGCAACAAGAAACATTCAGATGATCCAGCAGACATGGGTTGACTAGTCTAGTGAGTGAACAAACACTGGCTCAAGCGTCGGTATGGGCACGGCCGCATGGTCAGGGCACAGGCAGAAGCGCTGGTCTTTGATTTTGGGGTCATGACCCTCATGATGTCGTTTGTTTCTCAAATAGAGTGTCTGTGGACATGGTTGCGAATGCTATGGGGACCGATCAACTTCGGACGCCCCTGTAAAGATGCGAATACAGTATGAATGATTTCGCGGTCACGCGTTCCTGAACATGGCACCCGTCATCCATAGCAGTTTGGAGGGCTTCGCGAGCAATCAATCAAAAGTCGAAATAAATAACGTAGCCGACGGAAAACAAGAATAGGTAACGGAGTCGCTAGACTAGTGAGTTTTCAGTGGCGAAATCAGTCCACAAAGTCGATTCGTGGCTTGTAGGAGAGATTTAATGTAGGCGTAATCTTGCCAGAAACGCGCGATCCTGAGTCGTGCTCCCTGCAGCCTGCAGGCAAGTTACGACGATACCTAAACTTCAGGCTCTGGGACTGAAGAAAGGAGTATCTCACCGATCTATGGGCTGAGCCTGCCCTGCAAGTACCAGTCTAAGAGCAACCAGAAACCCGCCGACTGATAAGACACTATCACACTGCAGCTTCAATAGACAGAGTAGGAGCGTATTGGATATTCTGTCCATGCCGTACGGTTGATAGAAGAAGAACCTGCGCATACCTAGTGAGGTAATCATTCGAACATAAACTCTCCAGGCATAGAGTAACAAGATCGATCCGCCAGGCTTACTCGAGTCAGTTTCATCTGGGATGAACTGTTTGCTGACTGTCTAACCAGAGTTCTCAAAAGTAGTCCATAATTGGAAAATTTGTTCACACATACCTATATGCAAATCTTATTTTTCTTGCTCCTCAACTTTATTATACAGAATCGTAGACAATACGTTCAGATACTGCACTTTAGACTTTGTAGGATCTCAATGTAATGTATGCGCTCAGTCCTCCCACCATTGGAGGGAAAGAGTAAAGACCAGCTTTGTTCCTGAGCAAGGTCAGAAGTTTATGGCGAGGATCCAATACCATTGAAGGTACTTTATCTATCATGTCAGAAAGTGCGCCCCCTTAACAATGGAACTGCTGGTAACTTGCAGAGCAGATACTGTCAGTAAGGTACCTTAATTAGTATGTTTGCTGTACTGCCCTGTGGGGGAGACCATGCTGCCTGGTGTTGTTCCTTCCATTTCTGTTCGAGACTTAGTTCATTTCGCCTGATTCCTGGTCGTGCGCATCTTCCTCCGTACCTGCCTTAGTACCCATCCACCCGCATCGACCCTCGCTCTCTCCCATTCCCCCCAGTTTTCAATCAAAGGTGGGGTCTTTCTTCTAGTGAGCCTCGTGCTAACTATGTCTCATCCAGGCGCCAGGATGAATACAAGCCTGCAAGCTAATAACCTGGGTCAAGAAGCTAAGGCCATCTCACCATGGCCCCCCTCCTCCCGCATCCATCCCATCTCCAACAGGGGCTAGTCAAGGTCGGTTAAAGAAATCCAATCCGATGGTAGGAAGAGAGGGCCTATAGACGGCCAGCCAACGAGCTGAACTAATCTACGTTTGTGTCAAGGAAAGTAAGCCGCCAACGGAAACCAAAGCCATCCTTCTTCATCAAACAACCCTTTCGCTCATTTAGATTCCTTTTCATTCTATTCTACTATCCAAGACAAGGCAAGACGAGGCCGAGACGGTTGCTACCTTCCTCTTTACCTAATCTACTTTCTGCATCTCCCTAAGCCCTTCACCCAGTACCCAGGTTCCGCAGGTACCTTAACTGGCTAAGGTACCTCGATCTGCCCGTCCCGTCTCCGAGCAGCTGCCGAACCTTCCATTATCCGGCCGAGTCCCCTTTAGTTTGCTTCTGGCCCATTGCCACCAACATTATTGGATCTTTCAACTCTTCTAATTTTCTTCTCTGCATTCCACCTCAACGGTTTGCGACTTCGTCCTTTGTGCGCTCACCTTGGCCTTCGATTGGCCATATTCTGCAGTTCTGTTTCTGAGAATCTGTTTGTTTTCTGCCAAAGTGCTTGTCGGAGTGCACTGTGTCCCTCCATTGGCTTCCGTTCATGATACAGTTCTCATGATGCCATTGTGATCTCGCTCGCTCGCTCTCTTGTTTTGGCTTCTTGGTTCTCTCGAATTAACATTGTTCCTATGGTTTACATTGCGCGCATTCTTATCGCGCTAACTCACCATGGATAACTTGGAAGGGATGCTCATGGTCCCTCCAGAACGAGGCCAAATTCTTGGTAGAGCTGTTTGGAAGGTTAGTCTCCTTCATCGCCCGCTTCATTTCCCGCTTGAACTCACAATCATTCGAAAAAGTTGCGATATGTTGTCGTTGGTAGACGTGACACCAGAAGTGGCCCTAGTCAATCACAGTTTATCTCCAACGGCTGCAACAACAGTCTCGGGGGTAGTCGATCTTTCCCCAAACTTCCTATAGAAGAATCTTGCATATTCATTTACAAACATAAGGTACGAGACCCTGAGTATTGTACATGGTGTCCCCCAGCTGACCCCATCGGAATTTTAGGAAGACACTGAACCAATCCAGCAATGGCCAGTCAACTCTATCTCCGATTGTCAGGTCCAGCAGATCAATCACCGCAAACAAGGCCCTGTTCTTCCCACACTCGTGATATCCATTGCCGACAAAGAGAAGAAGCGTCGTTCGAGCCGGGCTGCCGGTCTCATATCGTCGAGCAAAGAAGCTAGCGCGACGACTCTGTGGTTTCGCACACCTCCAGACGATCATCATCTGAGTTTACATGAGTGGGCACGTAATATACTTGTCAGAAAATCTCCGATGAGTCCAGAGAGTCCAATGTCACCCCAATTCTCAAATCCTTTTGCGTCGATGTCTCGCGATACCTCCGATTATTTCTCCCGACCAACTAGTGGAAACAAATCTGGCCGTTCTGATCCGCGAAGTCTTCAACATAAAAGCTCTACCACCACACAATCAACGACAACAACCACCAGAGAGCGGCCCCTCACATTCAGTTCCGAATCCCCCAGTCTACGATCAAAGCGAAGCGATGTCTCTTCCCCTTCGAGCAACAATTATCCAATTCAGCAAATGAATTTTCCGATTCCCGGGCAGCACTACACTACGGTCCTTCCAACTGATTTACCATCTCCTGTCAACACCACAGGAGATTATCAAGGGGAATTCATCGAGGGGTGGACCTCTGCACAAGGAAGGTCATCTACAATGAGCTCGCCGATCCGCGGTCGCAGCAGTATTGGCTCTCAGCCGCCACATCCCTCCATCGCGGCGATAGAATCTAGCTCCCCACCTGGGCCACGTGAGACCATATTGGACAGAGCGTTTCAGATGCGATGCATTCCTGGCTCGGAGCGAGAGGTGCCTGGCGAAGAAAAGTTGAGCTCGTTAGCTCGGTTTGATGCATTGATGCGAGAAGCTGACGACAAAATGAAACAGAGGGCAGAAGCCGAACGAGCTCAACAAATGGCAATGCGCAGTGCTTTCGAGGCGTCTGACAGTTCCAGCCAAGACGATGATAGTGATTCGGATGATTTGGACGAGGATGCATTTGGAGGTGTACCTGATCGACGAGGTCCAGCTTTGATACCTCCAACGACACAAAGAGCATTGCAGTTTATTGCTGATCGTCGTGACCCTGCACCGCTATCCCCATCCAGCCGTTCTTCGGTATCGAGGACTCCAATGATACCGCGGTCACCTCCTATGCGACCACACACAGCACATGCCAAGACGCGGCCGAATACCACAACAAGGACCAATAGCACCCCTCAAATGATTGCCGGCATGGCTAGGCTGGAATTAACAGCACCCCCGAGCAAGGTGGCGGATGATTCCTCAATAATGGGGACTGGAGACAAGCGTCTGTCCACTTCAAGCACTGCTACCAAAAGGTTGAGTTTTACCGAATTTACCAAAAGATTATCGAGCAGCAGCTTACTGTTCGTCCAGACGAACGCTAGTGGGAGGAGTTCCCGGGGAAGCAGCGAGGTCGACTTCCAGCCCTCGTCCCTACCACGTGGGACATTAAATCCCCGAGGATTCACAATACCCATTCGAGATCAAGACCGTGACCAACGCTCGGACGATGCCAACGCAAGATGCGGATGGCGCAACAGTGTTGGCGTCGCCAGTAGAGATGGGACCTTCTTTTGAGTCCGCAATACCGGGAAACGACGAAACCCTATACTGGGATCATCTCGCGATGCTCGATTCCATGGCTACGGCCCAAGCTTTGGCGACTTTGAGGAGATATCTGATTCTATATTTTACCACAATGCAGTTACAAGCTGCTTGTACGATTTTGATACCAAACGATAGCTTCGTCACGACTCTTATGATGGAAATAAGGGGTCATAGGTTATGTGGCCCTAGGCGTTTTCTGTCCACGGATGACTTTCTGTCTCCACAAGCATTGATCGGTGTTGTTGTATTGTGAAGGGCATAGGCATCAAATTCCATACGCATGTCGTACCGGAGGCTCAAGTGTCATGATCAGGCCCTTTCACGAATAATGCGTTGAAGTGCCTTGTTTTTTGGCTGTATTTATCATAGACTGGGGCATTCTTGGATTGAAGCACCATACAATACACCTTGATATTGCTTAACGTAATAGCATTTGTCTCGTACATAAAATTATTGGCGATGGATTCTTCGAGGCTGGATCTCAGACACTGTCTTGACTTCATATTGGTTCTTCCCGATTTTCTATCGTTGCTATGTGCGCTCTGCTCTCATGCTTTTGTCTTCCGTGCAATCCATCAATTGTATTTGTAAACCCTTTTGGGGCCCTGGTATCTTTGGTAAAGCCCACCCGGTATCGTCTCACATCAACGCAGGGGTGTACTTGGCCCCTTTTTATCATCCACACCCAGCATACACCTCTCAAAGATAGAACCGAGTTCTCCTATTTTATCGGATGTACTTGGCAATGGCCTCCTGCTCCTCTGGGCTTAATCGCTCGCCGATAAAGCGCTCAATAGCGCCGCCATGTCGCTGATTGGCGCTGACCATGTAATCCTTCACCCATTTAGTGACATCCAGAACCTCAGGGAAATCATCCTTGGCCAACGCTCTGCAGGTGTTGAGTGCAGTGAAGGACATGCCGAAGCCAATGTCATCAACATCTGCCTCAGCAACAACCTCATCACCAGCGCCAGCAGCTACAGTAGGAGGGTTGACTAATAGTGAAAGAAGCTTGCGACAGCTGTTGGCCCAGCCCTTAGCGAATTGCTGAGAAAACGCTGACGAGTCACACAGAGTTTTGGTGAGAGAGACAACAGCAACCTTTCGATCAACTGGACGAGCAAGTTTCTCTGTTTCAGCAAGGACAAAGGCAGGGTAGACCTTCGTGAAGACGCCATCTTCCACTGAGTTTGACTGTTGGATGAAGTAATCGGCTCCATAACCAGCCTCAAGACGAGCAGATACAAGATGGTAGAAGCGAACAAACCGGAGTTTCAAAGACTCAGCAGGCGCTCCTTGAAGCTTTGTGTAGATGAGTCTGAGGATTGTACCGAAGTAATCATTAAGGACAGTGCTGTGGCAAACTATTAGATATCACTACTCAGCACGGATGGATGGAAGACTTACGGCTCAAAGCTCTTCACAATGGAATCCAGGATGTCAAAGGCAAGCACTTCCGACTTTTTGCCACTTAGCAGTTTTTGGAAGATTCCAAGCACAGGCGCAATCTGTTGCTCGGCCTGAATAGCTTGAGACGCTCGAGGAATAACAGCTGACAAGAGGCGGGTGCATGCAGGGATGTTTCCTCGAGTCTCCCAAAGTGTAGGGTTTAGGAGAGGACCTAACAGAGCCTTGTAGTTGTCTGAGATGGTCTCAGTGGGGCTAGACTCGAGAAGCTGCGCCAGAATCTGGAAGACATATTGCATGAATTCTGATACCATGTTAGTAAGGTTCATGTACATGAGCTCAATGTGACTTACCCGTGACGTCTTCAACCAAAATCTGATGGAAGGGTCCCCACAGCTTCTCATTGAAAAGAACAGCATTGCTAGGGGCACAGTATCGGACAAGAGCACCAATAGCCTCGAAGTGATAGTAATAGAAGCGTGGATTACTGGGGTTCTGCTTCATGACATTGGTGATGAGAATAAGATGTGTCAACACATTGTCTAGCAGAGGAGTAGCTCCGTCCTTAATGACAATCAAAATTCTCATAACACAGCGCATTAAAAACTCGTTCTCCTGCAGCTTGGCAGGACTAGATTCCTTTTCGATAAGTTTGAACAGGTGGCCGAGGAGATCCTTGGCGAAGGGTTCAACGTCAACACGAGGAAACATGGCATTGCCCGCATCATCTGTGAGAAATAGCACCCGCTCCACTGCAATGGCAGCATAAGAGTAGACAACATAGTTGTCTGAGTTCAGATTCTGGATCAAAGGACCCAGAGCCACCTTCCACTGTTCCTTGGACAGCTGACTTCGAAAAGTGTACAGGTACTTGATGGCGTCCACCTTGGAAATAGGTTCAACGCCTTGAGTGCTGATAAGATCTTGAGCAATGTGTTGCTCAAAAAACTCAACGACATTGACAAGGGGATTGACAGTCTTCACACCCTGAGCGGCAGTGACAGCACCCTTTGCGGCTATGGACAGGAAGAGGTAGATAGCTGTATCCTTGGCCTTCCAATCACTGCTTCCTTGAGACAAGTAGTGGCTGATATATTTGGATACCACAGTTGTCACAGGTGCCTCAAAGCGCTCCTGAAGCTTTCGAAGAAAGTCTGTAGCAGATCGACGGCGTGAGTCTGTATCAGAGCCCTCCAGATCCCTGCGGATGAATTCAATAGGCTCGTCCTCGAAGAGCTCGATATCTGATTCGCGAAGCGCCACGTTCGGTAGAATAACCTTCTCGACAATCTGGGTCAAAACATCCTCGCTGTTAAAAACACCTGAGTGCTGGGCGGAAGAAGCAATGGCAGTTAGGAAATGCAGAGCCTTGCTGACGATAATATCGTACTTAGTCTCAGGGCCAGTTGAAGATAAAAGGTTCCACGCTTTCTCAATGAAAGGCTGGCAATATTTGGAGAAATCTTCGTCGTATTTGACAGTGAAAAGCTCGAGGATCTCACAAATATCGGCCTTGACAGTGTCAACTACGCTCGTCTCTGTGTCGTCGTCGGTGTCCAATAGGGGGTTGGAGTACGTAAGGTACTTGTGGAGGAGTTCGGAGATGCTACCGAGGTTCTCCTCGAAGATAGGAGGTAGATCATGGCATGACATGTCGTGCAGAATCTTGATCTGGAGGTCTAATGCCTCGAACCAACCATGCAAAACGTCCTTTTTGTCGTTGTTCTCGGCGATCTTCTTATCGGTTGTCTAATGTGCCAGAAACTGTGAGCACGAGGTCGAGAGAGGTAGTCACTCGCCATGACTTACCACAAGAAGCTGAACGAAAGCTTGTCCAAACGTCTCAATCACATGGTTGATCTCCATGTAAAGTTCATCTGTTCGAAAGAGGGGTCGCCATCTGGCAAAAATAGAGTGTGCAACCTCGAGAACACCGACATTGACCTTGGGATCAGTAGCGGAAAACCGGCTGACGAGTTCCTATGACAAAAAATGTCAATACAGGGTATAGACGACTACATATTGGTAGTGTGAGCTCACCTGCGTAAGGGTATCCCATCGTCGCCAGAAATCAGAATCTGCAATAACGCTGATAGCGTCACCAAGCTGGGCCTGTATGTTGGCTGGAGATGAGATCATGAGGCCAATAAGGCGCTCTTTAATGACTTGAACCTCATCTTGAGGTAGCTTGTAGTTACCTTCCTCATCCTACACGAAGTTCACGATTTAGTATCCCGAGCACGATCAATCGATTAAATGGCAAGACGGACCACGTAGTTTGTTCGGATAAAATTCTTGAAGGCCAAGGCAGCAGCAAGTCGGGTTTTTGACGGTAGGGTGTCGGAGTTGACAATGTTGAGAAGGCTGAGGGAGTACTGAGGCTTGATCGCCTCTTGCTTGAGGGCAGTCTCGGCTGTTTGTGAAGATTGTTTATTAGTTTCTAATCAGAACCGCGGGGCAACGAAGGGGTGGGACAGGCAACGGATCAAGTACCTTTACGATGCTCTGTAGGATCCAGAGTTGCATCTAGAAGCTGAGCGATCTGACCAATGTCGGCCGCCATGATAGCAATGTATTAACGAGGGGGGCTTTTTAAGAGGAAACGGTAAGGGACGAAGAGAAGAAAGAAATGGGCGGTGGTGATGGGGAAGGACAAGTTGGGAGGTTGTCAATCGGAGCTGAGAGGTTGCAGGTTCAGGTTTACAAACAAATCAGAGCACAGGCGCTCTAATTTTTTTCTGGGTCTCCATTGGCGGGATTGGATGCTATTGGCAGTTTGGTTCCAATGGTGGGTGGCTAGGAAGCTTTCAGTACCTACCTAACGAGCTAACCCAAGGTTCAGTCAAGCTGCAATGGATGAGCTCCATAGTCGACTAAAAGATAAAGGCTCTAGGTTAATACTCCATATTCAACTGACGTAGGCACATACCCCGTACTTTACTACAATCGCACCCAACAATCGGCCGTATACAGGTAGCTTCTATAAGACCGATTTTTATAAGAAGAATCCAGATCAGTGGTTCCTGGGCATAGACTACCATTCGCACTACTCTTCACAAACGTGACCTTAAGTAGCGGGGGTCCAGAAGCTAGGATGCTTATTGCCGACTCCTTGCACGCATAATGAGGTATAGTTTCGCCAAAGCCATGTGCAATACATGAATAAACCAAATCATCATGTATTGATTGGAGTACGCGAATCAATCATGTATGTCTGAATTATAGTTCTGTTAGAGGATGGCATACCACAATTAATATACACGTATATTTGTCAGGTAAATACTAGGTACCCAGCAGTTTATAAAGTTGACTATTTGCTATCGCCTCCTCTCACGAGATGAATGATGTCGACCATAAAGATCAACATCATGGCCTATCGTCCAACTTGGCGATGGCACCTACACCAACACGGCCAAACAATACTGCAGGTACGCTGTAACTAAGAGACAGGATGCTCTTCTATACAGCCTCAGGGTTCCTTCATAGTCCCGGATTGGCGCGATTGGCTTGTTGTGCCTTACCGCCTACAGCTTGGTGGCATGGCGTACATAAATCCCTGGGGGTGCATCCTTCAGAGAACAGCCATTCAAAAGTCACCAGGGGTCATGTATGCTGGCTTAGGTAAGGGAAAACCGCACTTCCATTAGCTACCATGCAACGTAGCTCACAGGAGGTAGGTACATAACTGACCAGTACTGTACGTTACGGGAAGTACCCTGCTAAATCGATCTGCCCTGCATCCTGCGGCAATTAGACTAGGTTGTAGTTGTCTACCTCCACTACTAAGGTTAGATGGGTTGTACTCCTCAAGCGCAAACTTTACCAACTTACCTACTTAACCAGCATCATCTGCCAACCTCTTGCTTCCATTATTCTTCGATATTACCTCGTCTTTCGAGCCTCATATAAACGTGTCGCTTTATACGTCTATTTATAGCGACTCAGTATATGATTGAGTACTTCATGCGCTAGGTCGTGTTGTCTTTCTGCGAGTTGCGCCCTCTTTTTCTCGCCTTTGCATCCCGTTGATCTACCCGCCTGGCAGCCTCCCGCGCCCCGCCGTGTGGTGCCATACCGGATCTCCGTCCACCTCCGCGCTATTGGATCCCAACTTATCGTTATCATTACTCTTTCTCTTCCCTAACTCAATCTTAACGGTACACATTCTCGCGCTCGATTCTCGACGTCATCCACGGCATCTCTCGACCATTTAATGAACACGCCTTATCCCGTATATACGCAACTCCGTATAGGCCCATTGTAGGCCTAGGTAGCACATGTTTCGCCGGTGAGACTCGCTTGCACCGTCTGCCCATCTTGTATTTGCATCTGCACACTGCATCCGAGACGCCGTTCCTTTTGTCGTACTTGCGACTCAAGACAATTCACTTTCTTTGTCTTGCCCAGCCGCCCCGTCGAGCTTTTGAGCCGTCCGCCTTGTCGCCAATACTCTTCCACGCCTCATATTGCTTTCTGTTCCATATCAATCATCTATTCTGCCTTGCCGATGACGAAGCTTCCAATGCACAGGTTTCCGTACCTTTGCTAACATGCTACGCCGTTTAGCCTCACTTAGTCTCCAAGATCCCAACGAGATTTCACACGAGCACATGTCACCACAGCCAGGAGATGGTCCGACATCCCCAGATACGTCCCGTCAGGGTGGCCTTGCTCATGTTCTGAGGGGTCTTACTAGCTCCAAGCTCTCCAAATCCTCGCCGTCTATAGCATCACCATCCTCCACGAACGCCCAGCCGACCGCCGAGTTCGTCCATGCTCCAGTCCCAGCCGTCTCCACAAACCCACCTTATGGACTATCCTCTAGTCACATGGAATCCTTTGAGCTTCTCAAGAATGGCTCCCCGAACGAGCGCATTGCTGCCGCCAATTCGCTGAAGTACGCCATTGCCGAGTATCCTCTGAATCCTGTTCTGGATATTTGGTATGCTGCAAAAGATCTTATCGATCCCGCAAAACCTGCAGCAGCACGAACGGCTGGTTGGGAGCTTCTGACAGAGTGTGTGAAGCACGAGGCATCTTCTGATCTCGAACGTCAAGAATATTTCACGACCCTATCGGCTCCCGCAAACTCGGAAGATTTTCATCTACAATTAGCTGCTCTCGTTGACCTCACCCGGGGGGGCCGAATTTTGACAGGCTTCGATTACGAGCTTCTTCCTCTTTTGACTAATTGGCTATGGGAATCTTACAACGTGGTCCGTGCAGCTAGAAGGAAAGCATCCCGGAGTTCAAAGGGCACCTCTCGGCACCGCGCTGTTGCTTCTGGCGAAGAGAAGAACCTTGCTCAGTTATTCAATTTTCTCATCGACGTCATCAAGTTCAGCTTCAACAATGCAGACGAATCTGTTATAACGGCATTGATTGACAAATTGCTGTCGATTTGCATGAGCACCAGCGTGGAAGAGGATCTTAGATCGAGCATAGCTGTCATTGATGCAATTGTAACTTTCGGGTCTATACCAGAAGAAAAGCTCAAGGGCTGCGTTCAGGTCCTCAGCTCTATCTATTGTATGGTCGGAAGCCTTGAGAAAGATTCATGGAATACGCTCTCGAATTTGTTCAAAAGCCACAACGGACAGGCGACCGTTCGTATTTTGTTGGACATTCTACGAAATAATCCTGCAGATGGTGCCAAGGAGAAGGATGTCAATCGAGAGATACGTGGAGCGCTAGCCGTACTGCAAAAGGTCCTGTCCAAGAGTCCGGAGAATGGTTATCCAGGGATACCATTCGCATTGCTGGCGGATGGTCTTACTATCGTTGCGAAAACCAGCACGTCCGTTAAGACTTTGACGGCCATTCTTCAGCTACTCAATGCCCTATTTGACGATGGAAACAACCATATACATCGCTTGATAATTGACGAGGACTGGTCCGTAATACTCGAGGCTGCCGCAACATGTTCCAAGCGAGCAATACCTGGGCTACATGACTCTGACGGCTTTCGAAGTCCTGTCAGGGACGAGAAGCCCGAGGGAGGCCTGAGTCGAGAACTGATAATCCTCATCAAGCGACTCGATGCACTTATTGACCAAAAATCGGATATGTTTGTCCCTCGAGCAGCAGTTGTTTCTTTCTTAACCGAAGTCCACCAGTTCCTCCCTGACGAAACTGCGTCGTCTGTTTTGAACTACTTTCAGCAATTCAGATGTTGCTCTCCTTCAGATCTACAATGGGAGGAGAATCTGGCCTTGGTTCTCAAAGGATTCTTTGGCAACAGAGATCGATCCTCACAGATCAGGCTTCGAGCCTTGGAAACAATCATGGACGCTTACGAAGTCGTGGATCTGGTGGGCGATGATCCGGAAGAGAGCTTTATCCCTCAACTAGCCAAGAGCATCCTCCAAGATGTTTCTGAAGAGACGGATGTGTTAGTCCTTGAAGGAATCATGTCGCTCATGGTCTCGGTTGTAGTATCTTGCGATATGGAGCTGTTTGACTACATTGTCGATGCCCTTCGGGGCATTGTCATTGGCGATAGGCTCAAGTCGCCAATTCCATCATCAACATCTCCTAACCCATTCATTCAAACATCTTCCGAAGAGCTGCCCCAAGGACAGTCACCGTCGAACGTGGTTGCCAAAGGGTATGTGAAGATGTTTGTGCAGACTATGGATTATGACAGCGGGAAATCTTTGAGGCTATACCACGCGTTGATTAACATTGTGAAATCGAGTCACTGTGAGGTCGATGCTCGGTTGACCGCTATGAAGCTCTTGTTTAGGCTGCGTGCCGATTGGGCTAACCGCATTTTTATCACAAAGACTCTTGAGACTAATTTTGTTGCCGCCTCCTTGTGCCGAACTCCAGAGACATACGCAAAGAAGCAGGCTGAAGAGGCTACACAGTCGATACGCTTGTTGAGAAATGAGCATGGTGGATCGTCCAGGTCTGCTCGCGGCATTTCATTCAGCCAAGGGCAAGGCCATGAAAGGGGTATGCCGGTTCGGTCTGCAAGCGTTGCTGCTGGAAGTGGCCTGCTGGGAAGTAGCGGTAGCGCAGCTCGCTATCATCAGCTTTGGAGCCTTCCGGATCCTGAGGCTCTACCTGAATCCGTCACAGGCGTGTTTAGTCCAGTTCTGGTTTCTCATAGCTCTGGTCCTGAAGAAAACGAGCTGGAAGGAGAAACCGAAAAGTCTAAAACCAGTATTGAGACTACTGCCCTTGATATCGCTACCTGGCTTGAGGCTGTCCTTAGCCTATTACACGGTTGCGACTGGGAGGTTTACAGCTTTGCACTGGTTCACCTCCCATCACAACTCAGCAATCATGCCATTTTCAGAGATGCCATCCCCCAAATACAGGAGCTGCGAAGACTCATTTGTGAGCAAATTCGAACCAACTCCTTTCAAGAGCCCCCAAACGCATCAGGTTTAAGGCGAGCTGATGTGGCGATTTGCCTTTTCCACAGCTTGACCATGATACTCAGTTATCATGACCACTTTCAAAAGGGCGACGAGGATGAAATAGTCAAAACATTTGTTCATGGTATCGCCACTTGGGAACGAAGTGCGAAATGCTGCATCCATGCCTTGTCTATATGCTGTCATGAATTGCCACTCTCAACAAGTAAATCACTGGTGCAGCTATTGACCAAGATGTCTACTATTATCACTCAACCACATGTCTCTATCCATATCCTCGAGTTCCTGGCTTGTCTCAGCCGTTTACATCACGTGTATGTCAACTTCAGAGAAGAGGAATACAAGATTGTGTTTGGAATTTGCATTCGCTATCTACAATCAGTGAGGGACAAGAAAGCTTCCCATAGGAATAGTCACGCCAGCGAACCGTCGACCCCAGCTACCTCAACTGGCAATCTTTCGGATGCAATACACCCAAGCGCAACGGATGATCTACCACAATATGTGTATGCGTTGGCATACCATGTGATACTCTTCTGGTTCCTTGCCTTGAAACTACCGGACCGTGCCAGCTTGGTTGGATGGCTTGTCAGAAACATATATAACGAGATCGAAGACGCCCACACTGATAACGAACAAGCACTTACTTCGATCGACTTCATGCAAAGGTATACATACGCTGATGTGGAGGAATCATCCCAAGACCCTCTATTTACATCAGATCGATTTGGAGAGATCATAAAGAAGAGGTGGTTAGTTGGCTACAGCATCGTCACTGTCAATCAGGCCACGACCACTGGCTGGGCTCAAATTGTCAAGAGACAGCCTTCGGGTACCTCGGCCTTTACGATTCGAGAAACGTTTGATCCACCACCTCCGCATCAAACAGCCAATTATGTCGATATCAGCAGAGAAGGACAAGTGTCGACAAATACTATCTTGCCCAGCCACATCATGGTACAGCTAATGTCGTCCATTCCCCAGGGCCATGATCTAGCGCGGCCTATTCCGCTTCCTGAAGATGATGCCGTTGAAAGGGCCATCCGAGTGTTTGACAGGAGCTCTACTGTTGATGGACACAAAGTCGGCGTCATATATATCGGAGAGGGACAGACTGATGAAGTCGAAATTCTTGGCAATGTGTCTGGTAGCAGCGATTACATGGAGTTCCTCAACAATCTTGGCACATTGACCAAGCTCAAGGGAGCGACATTCAACACTCATGGACTCGATCGTGAATTTGACTCAGATGGCCAGTATACTTTTTGCTGGCGGGACCGTGTTACAGAAATCGTGTTTCACGTAACGACACAGATGCCTACGAACCTTGAGCATGACCCGCGCTGTACAATGAAGAAACGGCATATTGGCAATGATTTTGTTAACATCGTGTTTAATGATTCAGGTCTGCCCTTCAAGTTTGATACTTTCCCAGGCGACTTCAATTTTGTGCATATCGTCATTACACCAGCGTCGAGGGCCTCGTTCATTGCTGCTAGAGACACGTCAAAACACAGTCAGCCCTTTTATCGTGTGCAGGTCTTGAGCAAGCCAGGATTTCCTGAGATTTCGCCTGCCTCCGAGATGAAAATTGTATCACTAAAGGCCCTCCCAGGTCTGATTCGTTTGTTGGCCCTCAATGCTTCAGTGTTCTCTCACGTCTGGGCAAATCGTGAAGGCGGTGAGCATGTCAGCTCATGGAGAAGTCGCCTCCGTGCCATCAAAAGACTTCGAGAGAAATACACACCTTCAAAATCCGGGCAAATAACACCCTCCGCCTCGCAGAATTCATCTATTGGGGCCGCAACTCCACTACACCAACAACAACAGCTCCTGCCACAAGGAGATACGTCGTCTTCGCGACCAGCCAGCACCGTCCGCGATAGCTTTACAAGTCTCCGTCGCACAAGCGTAGCCACTTTTTTCACAAGCACAAGTGAGCAGACCTCACACCGATCATCAATGTTATCATCGTCTACAACAACCAATGACACCGAGATTGGTCCATTTCACGCGCAAGATTCGCATACCGATACTGTTGATTTTTCCAAATGGGCTTAAAACTTGTGATATCGAACGGGGTGCGGGAAAAGTGAAGGGATGAGCCATATTAGAAATCAGCATGTTCCTTAAAAGATGTGGAGGTGTCTGTCTACAAAAGGGTGTCATGGGGGGGGGTTCAAAAGTTTTTGCTTTAGCTTACATTTGATGTTTGTCTGCTCTATCCTTGTTTCAAGTCTGTTTGTTTCGTTTGTTTCTGTTTACAGCTTACTACTATATACCCTGGGGCTGTGTCGCGCTCGAAGTAGAACATTATTAGACTGTGAGAAGACATTACTTAGTCTTCTCGAAATTACTTGATAGTACGCGCCTCACTAAGGTGTTTGTTTACGCAAAGCACACTTCTGAAAGCCTAAAAGCTTACGCATTCATGTACAGCTCATCCGACTTGATCAGCCAATATAAAATATGTCGTTGTACGACGCTGCGCAGTCCAGAGTTTGTTGTGTAACCAATGCGCATTCCGCTAACCCCTCCCCCCTCTCCCCCAAGCCAAACTCGTATATCCTCTTGGTAGATTGCAGTGTCTCGTTGGCGCAACCTGTATGCCTGCATGGCTATCTGGGGTGTGTATCAGCCTAAACAAGCTGGCTGGTGTTGCTCCATCAGCCAGCACCCAAAGTCGTTGTTACACCAATGCGGCGCGTGCGGTATTTACGGACAAGATACAATTCAATAGTAGTAGTAAATATACAAGCTTTAGTTATTGCT